>KZ613551.1:54228-81253 GCA_002865625.1 Hyaloscypha hepaticicola
TATTATTATTATTATATTATTATTATTATTATATTATTATTATTATTATTATTATTATTATATTATTATTATTATTATATTATTATTATTATTATTATATTATTATTATTATTAGTATTAACGAAAATACGAATTTCGCTAATATACTCTTATAGGTTTTATAATTTTTTCGATTTTTATAACTTCCTTTGAAAATGGACCCTTTTCAAGTATAGATTTAATATAAATTCGACTAGTTATATATTAAGATTATAATATTACAGGCTCAGTTTATTATATAATCAATAATACTATACCGGGCGAGACTCTCTAATCCCGAGAAGTTTACTGGATTAACCTATAAGTTCAATACCTAGTTCCCCTTAATCAAGGCCAAGTTACAAGTTAATAGTCCTATAATAGGAGATAAAATCGCTCAATTTTATTATATCTATCTCAATCTCGATAATTCCGTTTAAAGTATAATTTTACTATAACTAGTTCAAATAGAGAAGATATAGTAATAGGATTATAATATAATCCTTAAATAGCTCTCGCGAGTATATAATAACCCGAATAAATAATAGAAAGTCGAGAATAAGTTATTCCAATTGAAATAAGGAACTAATTCCCTTCTTGTATTTATAACCAAATTCGAATAATTACTATATAAAGTAAACGGCCAAAGCTGGCCAGATATTAATAAAATATCCAGTTTCCGGAATAGTCTTAATAGTACTTTATAGAATAGACTAGCCCAATAGCTTAATCTATTACGAATCTATATCGAATTCCTATAGACTGTCCAGTAGCTTTTATCAAAAACTGCCATTCCTTCTTATATTCAAGTCCCGAAAATTGCCTATAATCCTATAGATATTAGTAAAGTGATAATTAGTACTTTTATAATATCTTCCTCTCCTTCTCCTGACCCTCTGATTTCACCGAAAATACCAGCTCATTTAATAATACTAGAATTATATAACGAATATTAATAAATAGGCAAATGTATCAGATATAGTTTAAAGGATCACTGGATCAAGAACTATTCCTTGGATTCATATATTACCCTTATTGGAATAGTAACTGGAACTAGTACTAATAAGCAGATTACAATTATTACTATTAATAATAATAATTATAAGGATTCTAATAGTAATTTTAATAACAGTTCTTATAATAGGACTAAGAGCGAATTGGAGACTAAAGTGAATAGAATAGTAACTGATCGACTGGAGATTAATTAGAGATAGTATATTATATTTAGTATCTGGAAATAAATTATTTTTTTAAAGATTTATCTATATATACTCTTTTTATTATTCCCTTTATCACTTTAGTATTTTGTTATTCGGGATTAAACTCTTTTTCGAGAAGAGGATAATATAATAGTATATATTATATATTTATTATACTATTAATTTCAGATTAAGGATCCGATATCTGGCAATATAATAATATCTCAAATTAAGGGAATAGATTTCAAGTTTATAGTTTAAGAACTTCTCTTCCTTCAATCTTCTCTTCTCTCCTTAGTTTTAAGTTTTAATTAGACCTTGAAATTGAGATCTTTAGCTTATAACCTCTATTCCATTCCTACTATCACACTGGGCGAATTCCTTATTTGTAAACTACTTTCCGGAATTTGTAATAAACTAGTCGGGAGGGCCTAAATAGGTATTAATCTAATACTTTTATAAAGTATTTCAAGTATAGATTTATTGATATTTTAGAGTTATTAGTCGGTTTAATATCAAGTGCCTTTATTAATAATATAAAATATAAATTTGTCGGAAATATAGAAAATATTAATAATAATCGAGTAATTGAAATTGATATTATCTTTTAGATTAAACTTGAATTATTCGAGTAATTGATTATATTTCTAATAGTATTTATAGTATTTCGTAAAGTATTTTAAAGTTCTTTTATTAATATTATACTTTATTTATTTAAGTATATTTTATAGTTTATTTATTAATAAATAACTAAAATAATAATATAATTATTATAATTTAATATTTATAAGAAAATAAAGATTATAATTAAAGGATTTAATAATAAAACTTTATAATAAAATATTTTAAAATAGAAAAGAATAATTAAAATATTATATTATTAATATATCTCTTTTAAGAATAATAATATAATTAATTAGATTATTAAAATAAACTCTTAATTTATTTATATTCTCTAGATTAAATAGAAATAGTATTTTTGTAAATATAATATAGAATTTTATTTATTTAATTGAGATTTCTATCTTTATAAAATTAATTAAAATATTATTATTAATACTAAATTATATAATTATTTGGCCTTTAGTGATTTCGTTAAGTATAATATTTCTATTAATATATTATAATACCTGGAATTGACTAAAATTAATAATTAAATATTTGAATATTCTAGTATTAATTACAATTCTATAAAAGTAACGGGAATTGTATTTAAATATATCTTTTATTATAAAAGTATAAGTGTTTTTTATAAATAGTTTATTAGATTTTAGTATAAGGTTTTTATTTATTAGTTAATAAATAAATAAAAGGGAATTGAAATTATTTATAAGAATTAGTATATTTAAAAGACTTTTAACTAATATAAATTAATTAGTCCCGGTCCCTTTAATATTATTAATATCTGTTAATAAGATTATAAAAGTACTAATTATAATAATAGGAATGGAATAGAGATTATAAATCAAAGATCTCAATTTCAAGGTCTAACTAAAACTTAAAGTTAAGGAGAAAAGAGAAAATTGAAGAAAGAGAAGTTCTTAAACTATAAGTTTAAAACCTATTCCTTTAATTTAAAATATTATTATATTACTAGATATCGAATCCTCAGTCTGAAACCAATAGTATAATAAGTATATAATATATACTATTATACTAGTAATACTATCCAAATCGTTTTTGTCTTTATTACTTCTATTACTTTTATCTAATTTAATTTCGATTTCGGTAATATATTATAAATAGATATTATTAAAACTCTTATTAAAGTTATAAGAGTTAATATTCTTGAATTAATAAAGATTCTTAATTTTAAATTAAGTCTTTTCTTTTATTTATTCTTTCGATATATAATTCCAGGAATAATAATCCGGTTTTTTATAAATAAAATATGATTTTATAAGACTAAAGCGGGCACGTGGTCTGGAGCTGTCACGTGGTTTGAAGGAGTTTCTGAAGTTATTATAACTTTCGCGATTATAATTATTATTATATTATTTATTCTCATTTTAATAATTATAATAATTATTATTCGAATAGTATTTTCTATTAATAAAGTAGATTTTAGTATTATTTAATTATTATTCCTTTTTGTAAATAGTTATTAATAATTATAACTTATTTATAAACTAATTGGATTTTTCAAAGAGATTAATTATAATCAATTAATAAATCGAGTGGCCTTAATAGATTATAATTACTTTATTAATATAAAATATAAGTATATATAAATCGAGTAGAAGTCCGAATTGTAATTTTATTAAATCGTTAAGTAATTAATATATAACTTTCCAAATTGACTTATTCGAGTATTTTATTATTATCGATTCTAGAATAAGATTATTTTATTTATTGAGATTAGTCTAGTAATATTTAAGACTTTAAAAGTAAACTCTTATATTATTATAAATATTATCGAATAATAATTATAATAATTTATTATTATAATAGTATATTTTAATTAATTTCTTAAATATATATAAGAATACTTTTATATATATTTCTTTAAATAAATCGAATTATTAATATATATTATAGAATATTAATAATTTATAATTAAAGTGATTATTTATTCTATTATATCTTATATTATTATTATAATTTTTATTTATTTCCAAAATCAATTTTATATTTTATATTAATTAAAGATTAAATATAAGTTTAAAAACAAATTGTTTTTTATATAAAGGAAATAAGAGTATTCCGGAAAGTACTAGAAGTAATAAATATTAAAATAATAATAGTCTTATATATAATAAAGTAAATAATATCGGAAAAATAAATTATTAAAAAATATATAATTAGAATCCGACTTATAATAATAAGAGAAATATTAATTAAATTAATAATACTAATAATAAAAGAATAATATTCGCTTTATTTTAATTATATTTATTAATTATTAAGAATATTGAGATTATTAATCCATTTAAGAGATTGTGATATAATTGATTTAATTCGAGGATTTTATTATTATTCTATTATATTATATTTTCTTATTTTAATATTTTAAATAATATTTTTATAATTAAACTCTTTAAGAGTTTAATTATATTTTTAATATAAATATTATTATAATATAAATAAATTTTAAGGATTTAAAAATCTCTTATTTTATATTTATTTTTAAAGATTTTAATTATAAAATTCTTAAAATTATTATAAAATAGTTTTTAAAGATTATAATTTATTATTTTATTTTTATTATATTTATATAATATAATCGAGTCTTCGATCGATTCAAGAGTCTTTAAATCAAGATTTACTTTTTTATAAAAGTTTAAATTTAATAAAAATTAAAAAATTAAAAAATTCGAGTATATTTTTAAAAATAAAAAAAAATATTAAAAATTTATTTAATTTAAATTAAAAACACATTAATTTAATATATTTATATACGCGAAGTTATATAAATTTTAATAATAAGTTTTAATAATTTAAATTTTTAATTCTTTTTTTAAAAAAATTAATATTTTTAAAATAAATAATTATTATTTATATTAAATATTAAAATTGAAATAAAACACGTGATTAGCTTTACGGTTTAAGGATTAAAAGTTTAAATTAATAGTCACGTGATTATCTATTAATTTATTAATTAAAAGAATATTTTAATTTTTAATTTTTTTTAAATATTAATATTTATATAAAGAATTCATTTAATTATATTTAATAGTATAATCGAGTTTTTGATTAATTTAAGAGTTTTTAAATTAAAATTATATTATTTATAAAAGTTTAAATTTAATTATTATAAATATAATATTTCAGGTCTAAAAGATATAATAAAAAGATCTTTATTTATATAATAATAAAAAGTATTATAAAGATTAAAATATAGTATTTAATAATTCAATTATATTAAGAATACTAAATTAAGAAAAAGAGAAAAGAAGAGAAGAGAAATCAAGAAGAGAAAAGTGTTTTATAATTTCTTAATTAGTAATAAATACGAGTTCTAGAAGTATTAGTATAATAGATATAATAATCGAGATATCTATTATATAATTAATTTAATTATAATTATATTAGTTTCAGATTAAGGGAATTAATATTTAGAAATTAATATTTATAATATTAATATTTCAGATTAAGAATATAAATAAGTATTAAAAGGATATAAGATATTTCTCTTTTTTTAATTTTTATAATAATAAGAATAGAATAGAGATTATAAATTAAAAATCTCAATTTTAATATTTAATTAAAATTTAAAATTAAGAAGAAAAGAAAAGATTAAAAAAAAAGAAATTCTTAAATTACAAATTTAAAATCTATTCTTTTAATTTAAAATATTATTATATTATTAGATATCGGATTCTTAGTCTAAAATTAATAATATAATAAATATATAATATATATTATTATAACTTTTCTTCTTTTCTCTTTTCCTTAATTTAGTATTTTTAATATAATTAAATTTTTAAATATTATATCTTGACTTTTATAATATTTATTATTATAATAAGAATATTATAAATTATATTATAAATTATATTATAAGAAATAGAATTTATAAATTATTACTTTAAAATATTAAAAAGTATTATATTTATTAGATATTATATTTATTATTTATTAAATATTTTATTTTTAATTTCTCATTTCTGGATATTATATTTATTATTTATTAGACTTTTTATTTTAAAATATTTTATTTCTAGTTTCTTATTTCTAGATATTATATTTATTATTTATTAAATATTTTATTTTTAAATTTTTATTCTTGAATATTATATTTATTATTTATTAAATATTTTATTCTTGAATTCTTATTTTTAAATAATATTTATTATTTATTAAATATTTTATTTCTTATTTCTAGTATTTTATTCTTGGATTTTTATTCTATTTTTAATATTAGAATTTCTAATATTATAAATTTCTAAATATTATAAATTCGTGAATATTATTAATATCTAGATATTATAAGTTTATAATATTATTAACTTTTAAATATTATAAATTTATAAATATTATTATCTTTTAATATTATTAATTTCTAATATTATTGATTTTTAATATTATTAATTTTTAAATATTATAAATTTATAAATATTATAAATTTATAAATATTATTAATTTTTAAATATTATAAATTTATAAATATTATTATCTTCTAATATTACTAATTCTTAATATTATTAATTCCTAATATTATTAACTTCTAGATATTATAGATTCGTGAATATTACTAATTTCTAATATTATTAATTCCTGAAAATTTTAAAAACTTTAAATATTCTTATTTAAAATTAATTATAATTTATTTATAAATTATAATTAAATATTTTAAAGAGTATTTTATAAAAGAGTTTATATAAATAATTAAGAATATATTTTTAAATAAATATAATAAGAATATAAAATTAAATAATAATAATTATACTTTTTATATATAATAAATCAAGAATTAAAAGGATTATAAAATAATATATAAAAAAGTATAAATTTTAATAAAAATATAAAAAAATCAAATCTTTTAATAATAAGAAATAAAGAATAAATATTAATATAATTATAATTTTTATTTTATTATTATTTTATTATAATTATAATTATAATTATATTTTTTATTTAAAAAAAAATTAATATAAAATTAAATTCTCATTTTCTTTTTTAAAAATATTTAATATTTTAAAATAATTAATATAAAAGTATTATAAGAATTAAGAATTATTTCTTTTATAAAATTTATTTATTTATTTATATTCTTAATTTAAAATATTAATATTATAAATATTAGTTTTTAAAAATCAATTTCCTTAATTTAAAACTAATATAATTATAATTAAATTAATTATATAATAAGTATCTCGATTATTATAATATTTATTTTCCTTATTTATTTTTTAAAAGATTAAATTATTATAAATAATAGTCCGAATTATATATAAACTTTTTTCTTAATAATCTATTAATTAGACTTAAATTATTAATTAAATAAAATTTATATAAAGTATTTAATTAATATAGTATTTTAAATATTAAATAAATAATAAAAATCGTAAAGATTTTTAAATTTAAGATTATTATACTTATATAATTCTATTTTATATTTATTTTATATTTATTTTCTATATTCATTTTTTAAAAAATTAAATTATTATAAATAATAGTTTAAATTATATATAAACTTTTTTTTTTAATAATCTATTAATTAGATTTAAATTATTAATTAAACGAAATCCCTATAAAATATTTAATTAAAATAGTATTTTAAATATTAAATAAATAATAGAAATTATAAAGACTTTTAAATTTAAAACTATTATATTTATATAATTCTCGTATATCTATTTTATATTTATTTTTTATATCTATTTTTAAAAAAATTAAATTATCACGAATAATAGTCTAAATCACGTGTAATTTTTTCCTCTAGTAGTTTATTAACTAGACTTAAATTACTAGTCAAACGAAATTTATATAAAACACTTAATTAATATAATATTTTAAGTATTAAATAAGTGATACAAATCGTGAAAACCCTTAAATTTAAGGCCGCCGTATCTATATAACTCCCGTGTACTCATTTCGTATTCATTTCGTATTCATTTTCGGTATCCATTTTTTAAAAAAAATAAATCATTACGAATAATAGTCCGAATCACGTGTAAATTTTTTCCCTAATAATCTATTAACTAGGCCCAAATTACTAGTCAAATGAAATCCATATAAAGTATTTAATTAATACGGAATTTTAAATATTAAATAAGTAATACAAATCGTAAAGACTCTTAAATTTAAGGCTATTACACCTATATAACTCCCGTATATTCATTTCGCACCCATTTTCCACACTCATTTTTTTAAAAATTAAATCATCACGAATAATAGTCTAAATCACGTGTAATTTTTTTCTCTAATAGTCTATTAATTAGTTCCAAATTATTAGTTAAAGGAATTCTTATAGTACAGTTTATTAAAACAGTATTCTAAATCTTAAATAAGTAATAAAAATTATAATTTTGGTATTCCTATTATATATAATAATATTATTATAATTATATTTCAAAATCTCTATATCGGGTTTAAATTTTAAAAAAATTAGAACTTTTTTAATAATAAGACTAAACACGTGATTTTATTTTTTTTAAATAGGCCTATTTCAGGTCTATAATTTAAATTAGACTAATATCACGTGACTTATTAAGCGCTAGTGTATTAAATAAGAATGTGATTTTAAGTTCGGGAGATTATCCCCTTGAATTTAAGGGCTCTTATTGGCTTAAGAGCCTATACTAGGCCTAAATAGGAGATTCACGTTACTAATCTTATAGAAACCTTATCTTTTTTTATTAAGACTTTAATATCCCTTATTAATAAAAACCCCTATTTTAGAGAGAGTGTATTTAGTGAAAATCTAATCTTTAAATCTATTATTCAAAAGTATAACTTTATTTTAAGATATTCTAAAAATTAATCCTTTAATAATATTTCTTTATTTATTTTATATCTTTATTTTTTAATTTGAGTATTCTAATTTATATTTATATTAAATTATAATATTTAAAAAAAATATAAATATAGGATTAAGTATATTTAATATATTATTCGAGAATATTTACTTATAGGTAATATACTCGTTTAAAGAACTAGAACCTTTTAACTATTATTTAGTAATATTCTTATTCTCGGATATTTCCAATTTCTAGTATTCTTAATATTTATATATATAATCCGTATTTAAAGGAAAAAGAAAGAGAGAAAAAAGAAATATTAAAATTAAAGTAAATATTATAATAATAATTTATAAATTCATTAAATGTTTTTCGGATTAATTCAAAATTCAGGATTAATTAAATAAAGACTATAAGGATTTAATTTTATAAAAAATAAAATAAAGAATCGAAATTGATTTAAGAATATAATTAAAATTATTATAAAGAAAAAGAGTTTTAAAAAGAAAATAATAAATAATTAAATATTAACTAAAATAATTTTATAATAAATTTTTAAATACTTTTAATATATTATTATATTTAATAAAAAGATAATATTTAATTATATAAATCATTTAATACTTTTATATAATCGCTTTTATATTAATTCTTTCCTTTAATATAAAAGAAATATTATTTATTATAAATTATTAAATATTTTAAATTTTTAATTAATTCTTTTTTAATTTATATATATAAATAAATTTTAATAAATAGTAAAATATTTTTAATCTATATACGAATTGATTAATATTAGTTTTTATTAATTATATTAAATACTTATTATATAAAGTAATAATTAATTAAAGAAAGAATAAGAATATAATATTATAATATTATTATATTCGAATTTAAAATTAAATTATACTTGATCGAGTAATTATATATAAGATTATTGAGATTATTAATATATATTAAAATAATTTATTTAATATATAAATAATATAATTATAATATTATAATTATATTAATAAAAAGATATAATATTATAATAATATATAATTTAAAAATATAATTTTATATTTAATTTATAATAAATATTAAAAGTTTAAAAAGAATTTAAATTTAAATTATTAATATATTTAAATAAAATAATTTTATTATTATTATTTTATTATTTTAAATAAAAAAAATTATTTTAAATAATAAAAGAATAATAAAAAATATTTATTAAAAAAATATTTAATTTAATATATTTCTTATTATAAAAATCTTTTATTTAAAGAATTTTTTATTATTAAAAGTCTTTATTTAAAATATTTTTTATTTAATTAAATCTTTAATTAAAAGATTTTTTATATTTAAATATATTATTAAATTTAAAAGAATTATTAATTAAAATATTTTTTAATTTAAATAAAATAAATATTTTTATATTATTTTATTATTTTAAATAAAAAATATTTTATTTAAAATAATAAAATAATAATAATAAATATTTATTTAAAAAGTTTTTAATTAAAAGATTATTTATTATATTTATTTTTTAAAAAATTAAATTATTAAATAAATAATAAATATTATTTAATATTTTAAATTTAAAGTTTTTATATTTATTAGTTTTTATATTTTCTTTATTATATTTTTTTTTTTAAAAAACATTTATTATAAATAATAATCCGGATTATATATAAAAAAATTTTTAATAATTTATTAATTAAATAAAATCCTTATAAAGTATTTAATTAAAATAATATTTTAAATATTAAATAAATAATAAAAATTAGAAAAACTTTTAAATTTAAGATTATTATATTATAATAAAATATATTAAAAATAAATGATTTTTATAATTTATAAAATATAACTATACGTGATTATATACTAGTATTATATAAATATAATAAATAAATATATAAAATTATATTTTTATTAGTTTTATACTTTTTTCTTTAAATAATTTATTTCTAATTTATTTCTTTTTATTTTAATAATTATATTATAATAAATTATTTTATTATAATATTTATTTTCATTATTTATTTTAATAATAAAAAATTATTATAAATAATAATTCAAATTATATATAATTTTTTTTAATAATCTATTAATTAGATTTAAATTATTAATTAAATGAAATTTATATAAAGTATTTAATTAATATAATATTTTAAATATTAAATAAATTATAAAAATTATAAAAACTTTTAAATTTAAAACTATTATATTTATATAATTTTTATATATTATTTTATATTTATTTTATAATAATAAAAAGTATTATAAAAGTCGAGATATAATATTTAATAATTTAATTATATTAAGAATATTAAATTAAAGAAAAGAGAAAAGAAATCAAAAAGAGAAAAGTGTTTTATACTCTTTTAATACTTATTTATATTCTTAATTTAAAATTTTAATATTATAAATATCGGTTTTTAAATATTAATTCTTTTAATTTAAAACTAATATAATTATAATTAAATTAATTATATAATAAGTATTTTAATTATTATATATTTTATATTTATTTTTTATATTTTTTTAAAAAAAATTATTATAAATAATAATCCGAATTATTAATTAAACGAAATTCTTATAAAATATTTAATTAAAATAATATTTTAAATTTTAAATAAGTGATAAAAATCGTAAAGACTTTTAAATTTAAAACTATTATATTTATATAATTTTTATATATTTATTTCGTATTTATCTTTTATATTTATTTTTTAAAAATTAAATTATTATAAATAATAATTCGAATTATATATTAACTTTTTTTTAATAATTTATTAATTAGACTTAAATTATTAATTAAACGAAATCTATATAAAATATTTAATTAATATAATATTCAAAATATTAAATAAGTGATAAAAATCGAATAAATTCTTAAATTTAAGACTTTTATATTTATATAATTCTCGTGTACTATTTTGTATTTATTTTATATTTATCTTCTATATTCATTTTTAAAAAAAAAAAAATTATTACAAATAATAATCCGAATTATATATAAACTTTTATTTTAATAATTTATTAATTAGATTTAAATTATTAATTAAACGAAATTTATATAAAGTATTTAATTAATATAATATTTTAAATATTAAATAAAGAATAAAAATCGTATATATTCTTAAATTTAAAACTATTATATATTTATTTTATATTTATTTTATATTCATTTTTAATATCTATTTTTTAAAAAATTAAATTATTATAAATAATAGTTTAAATTATATATACTTTTTTTTTTAATAATCTATTAATTAATTCCAAATTACTAATTAAATAAAATCCTTATAATATAATTAATTAAAGTAATATTTCAAGTTTTAAATAAATAATAAAAATTATAAGTTTAATATTTTTATTATATATAATATTATTATAATTATATTTTAAAATTTTAATATTAATTTTAAATTTTTAAAAAAATTAAAACTTTCTTAATAATAAGACTAAACACGTGATTTTATTTTTCTTAAATAAGTCTATTTCAGGTCTATAATTTAAATTAGACTAATATCACGTGATTTATTAAACGCTAGTATTTTAAATAAGAATATAATTTTAAATTCAAGAGATTATTCTCTTGGATTTAAGAGTTCTTATTAGTTTAAAGGCTTATACTAGACTTAAATAAGAGATTTATATTATTAATTTTATAAAAACCTTATTTTTTTTTTATTAAGACTTTAATATTCCTTATTAATAAAAATCTCTATTCTAGTATAAGTGAACTAAACGAAAATTTAATCTTTAAATCTATTATTTAAAAATAATAATTCTTTTTTTTTATCTTATTTATTCTATTATATATAAGACTATTATTATTTTAATATTTATTATTTCTAATACTTTCTAGAATATTCTCATTTATTTTAAATTGAAAATAATTCGTTTTTAAACTTATATTTAATCTTTAATTAATATAAAATATAAAATTAATCTCAAAAATAAATAAAAATTATAATAATAATATAAAATATAATAAAACAAATAGTTATTTTAATTATAAACTATTAATATTTTATAATATATATTAATAATTTAATTTATTTAAAGAAATATATATAAGAATATTCTTATATATATTTAAAAGATTAATTAAAATATATTATTATAATATTATATTATTTCGATTATTATTTAATAATACTTATAATAATATAAAAGTTTACTTTTAAAATCTTAAATATTATTAAATTAATTTTAATAAATAAAATAACTTTATTCTAGAATTAATAATAGTAAAATACTCGAATAAGTTAATTTGGAAAATTATATATTAATTATTTAATAATTTAATAAAATTATAAATCGGACTTTTATTCGATTTATATATATTTATATTTTATATTAATAAAATAATTATAATTTATTAATTAATTATAATTAATTCCTTTAAAGAATCCGATTAGTTTATAAATAAATTATAATTATTAATAATTATTTATAAAAAGGAATAATAATTAAATAATATTAAAATTTATTTTATTAATAAAAAATACTTTTTAAATAATAATTATTATAATTATTAAAATAGAAACGAATAATATAATAATAATTATAATTGTAAAAGTTATAATAATTTTAAAAACTCCTTTAAATTATATTATAACTTTAAACCACGTGTTTATTTTGGTTTTATAAAATTATATTTTATTTATAAGAAATTAAATTATTATTTCTAGAATTATAATTCTAGAGAATAAATAAAGGAAAAGGATTACTTTAAAATTAAGAATTTTTATTAATTTAAGAATATTAATTTTAATAACTTTAATAAGAATTTTAATAATATTTACTTATAATATATTATCGAAATCGAAAGTGAATTAAATAAAAATAATAAAAATAATAAAGATAAAAATAATTTAAATAATATTATTAATACTTTTATAATCTTATTATCGAATATTAATAATATTAAAGAGATTAGGATTAATTAATTTATATTAATTAAAAGTCTTTTAATTATATTAATTTTTATAAATAATATTAATTTTCTTTTATTTATTAATTAATTAATAAGCGAAAACTCTATATTAAAATTTAATAAACTATTTATAAAAAACATTTATATTTTTATAATTAAAAATATATTTAAATATAATTCTTATTACTTTTATAAAATTATAATTAATATTAAAATATTCAAATACTCAATTATTAATTTCGATTAATTTCAAGTATTATAATATATTAATAAAGATATTATATTTAATAAAATTATTAAAAGTCAAATAATTATATAATTTAATATTAATAATAATATTTTTATTACTTTTATAAAAATATTATTATTAATTAAATAAATAGAATTTTATATTATATTTATAAAAATAATATTAATTTCAATTATTTAATTATTATTAATATTTTTTATATTTTTAATAAATTTATATTTTATATTATTAATAAAAGTATTTGATATTAAACCGGTTAATAATTTTAAAATATTAATATAATTTATATTTAAAATATTTTATAAAAATATTAAATTAATATTTATTTAAATTTTTTTAATTAATTTATTATAAATTCCAGAAAGTAATTTATAAATAAGGAATTTATTTAATATATAAATATTATAAATATTAAAGTCAAAATTATTTTTATAAAAGTTTATAATTTAATTAAAATTTATAAAATATTATTATAATTTAATCTAATATATTTATTTTATTATTATAATCGAAATTTAAAATATTAATAAGAATATAATATTAGTAATAATATTATAAGATTTAATAAATTAATATTTATTTTATTAATTTATAATATTTTATTATTTATTATTATTTAATATTTTATAATTTTGAAAAAGATTATAATAAAGATTTAAAAACTATAAATTAAATAATAAATTAATAATACTTTAAATATATAAAATAATTTAAATATAATTAATATTCACGAATTTATATTTAATTCAAATATTCTAATTTAATATAAAAGTAATATTAATTAATTTAATAATTAAAAAGGATTATATAAATTTATAATTATAAATAATAAGTTTTATATATTAATATTATTTTATAATAATATAATATTTCGTTTAATATTCGTAAAATCCTTTAATATATTAAATATTAAAATTAAAATTAATTTATTTAAATTAAAATATAATAATCAAAAAACTAAAAGTAAAAAGAATATAATTATTATAAATACTTTATTCACTATTCTTTTAAAGTATAATAAAGATTAATTTTATAAAAATATTATTATTATTTTTTTAAAATAATATTTAATATAAGGATTTTTATTAAAACGAAATTATAAACTTTCTCGAAAAGGATATATTTATAATCACTTTTAAAATTAATATATTAAAAAGAATATATATTTTTAATTTTAGATTTATTAATAAAATTAAGAATAAGAATATTAAAAAGGAATTTAAAAAATCAAGATTTATTATTTAAACTTATAATAATAAATTCAAATATATTATATTAATATAATTATTAATTATTTAATATATTATTATTATAATTATTAAAACTATAAGATTATATCTTTATAATATTTTATAAATTTATATATAATTAATAATTATATTAAATTATAATTTTTATATTAATTCAATTTAAGAATTTATAAAATATTTAAATTTAATAAATAATTCGATTTTAAAGATTATTAAATTATTATATAATATATTTAAAACCGGAAATTATTAATTTAAAACTTATTATTCTTATTATATTAATAAATTAAATATAAAATAATTAATTTATAATCCTTATTTCCTTTATAATAATTAATCTTTTAATATTATTAGTTTTTAAAACTAATAATATATTCTTTATCGAAAATAATACTTTTATTAAAAAGGAATAATTAAGATTATAAAAGATTAGATTTTTAATTAAAAAATATAAGTATTTTACTTTTAATATTAATCTCAAGTTTAATAAAAGAATTATTTATATTAATAATATTAATATTACTTTTATATAAATATATTAATATAAGAATTTTAAAATTATTAATAATAAAAACATTATTATAATTAGTAATAAAAGTATTATATATTAAAATCTTATTATTAAAGACTAATATATTATTTAATATATTAAAGGAATATATATTTTATTAATAAATTAATTAGAGATTAAATATAATTTATTAATTATTATTTAAATTATTAAATTAATTAAAAATAATATTAAGAAGTTTAATAAATATATTTAATAATAAATCGAAAATATTATTAAAAGATTATATTTTATTAAATTTGAAAAAGATATATTTTATCTTCTCGTTTTTATAAATACTTTATTTATAAATAATAAAAATCTCTTTTTATAAATCGGTTATATTTTAATATTAATTAATAATATCGGATATATTAATATCCTTTATTAGTCTTTTATTAAATATAAATAAGTTATTAAGAATATTCTAATATTAGAATTATATAAAATAATTTATAGTTTTAATATAAGAATATTAATTAAATTTATAATTAATAAAGTATTATAAATTAATCTTTTATTAATTATTTATACGAATTCGAAATTATTATATAAATATTTTATTAAATTAAATATTATATAAAAAACGATTTATAATTAATATAATATACTTTTATTAAATTTATAAATAATATAAGATTATAAAGATTAAATAAATTAAGAATAATTCGAATCTTATTAATATTATAATAAAAGCGAAATCTTCGAATATTCTAATATAATTACTTAATATAAATACTTTATAATTAAATATAAAGGAGTGAATTAAATACGAATAATAAATATACTAGTAAGAAAATAATAGATATTAGAAAAGTAATAGATATATATAGATATACGAATATATTAAATAGATAGGAAGACTATACTAGATTACTTTAAATAATTAATATTCGATCGGATAGAAATACTATTTTTGAATCACTTTTAGAGTAATTCCAGTATTAGTATAGTTACACTGTAATTGCGCTGGTCACGTGACATTGTTATGTGACAGCGTGACCAACCGCGTTCAAGTCCCTGTAATTAGTCCTGATTAGACTTAATTAATTTCCGAGAATAAATTAATAATATTATAATATTATTAACCTTTTTTTTTTTTAATTAATTATTATTTTATATAATAAATATTTTATAAAAATATAATAATTATTTAATATAATTAATAAGAACTAATATTAATATTTTGAAAATATTATAATATTTTATTTATATATTTATAATAAAAGAATATATTATTTAAATAAATTAAAATATTATTTAAATATATTATATAAATGTGAAATAGATAATAATAAATAATAAGTTAATAGAATTAGTGAGTTATAAGACTAGTGAATTTAATATAGAACTAATCTCTGAATCCTTTAAGAGATTCAAGTGAATATCTATTATATATATATAAGTGATTATATATTTATTTTATATTTATTTAATAAAGTATATAATAGTAATATAATTGATTTATAATTAACTAAAAGAATAAAAGTATATAAATATTTATAAATACTTTATTAATAATATATAATCCAAATTATATATAGACTTGCCGCGTGATTTCCCACGTGATAACTAGTATATATTATAATTATTCCCTTCTTTAATAATCTTATTCTTAAGATCTCTTATATCTATTTTAATAAACTATTTTTATTACTTGAAATAAACTTTCAATTAATATTAAAAGAATATATAAATTATAATAATAATTAATATATAAATTATATTTATATTTTCGTAAAATCATTACTAGTACTAATTCGCTAACGGGAAAGTGATTAATAATAAGCGAGATAGTGATTATAATATTATATATATTACTTATATATAATATAATCTTATTAGTTTAATTAAGAACTATATTCCTTTATATTAAAGTACTATTTTATATCTTAATATTTCTTTTTATTTCATATATTAAATATTTTGAATAATTTCAAAAATGGAAAAATTTATATATAAATAATATATAAAAGTTTTAAATATCTTAAAGAAAACGAATCTGCCTTTTAGAAATCTTTAAGAATTAATATTATTATAATATATTATATTTAGAATAGAATTAGTATAAATTTATAAATAATTAATCTAAATACTTTACTAATATTATTTAAGAATCAAATTACTTTTTATAAAATAATCTTTTTTTCTTAAATTAATAATATAATATTCTAGATATTTATATTTTTTAGCTTTTTCTTTTATTCCTTTTCAAAACTTTCTTTAATTAGATTTTTAATTTAATTTCCAAATTCCCAAAATATTATAATTCTATTAAACTAATTAAAAGTAATATAATAATCTTTTAAATATCTTTTTAAAAATTAATTAATATTTCAAATACTTTAAATATTTAATTATTAATTTAAATATATAATATATTTAAATATCTAATTTAAAGAATTATAAATACTATTCTAATAATAAAGGAAAATATATTCTAATAAATTCCTTTAAGAATCCTATTTAAATTTTTTAAATTTCTTTAAATTTTCCAAAAATTATTTAAATTTTTGAAAATTAATATAAAAATATTAGATTCTATATATTCTTTTAAAGATTTACTAAATCTAGAAAGACTAGATTAATAAATAAAAGATATTCCTTAATATATATTTAGAAATTTATATAATATATAAAAAAAATATTAATAATCCTTAATCTTAAATCTAAAAGGAATAGAAAAGGACTAATAAATTTATTAATTCTTTTTATTATATAATAATTATATATAAAAAACCAAATTTATAAACTAGTATTCTTAAAGTAAATTCTTATTATTCTTTAAAGTCCTTAATTAATCTATAATAAAAATATTATAAAATATATAATATAAATATTATATTAATTATTAATATCTTTAAAAAGTTTAAAAAACTATTAATAATAAATATTTCGAATTCGAATAATATAATAATTATTATAATTAAAGAATTAATTATAGAAATTCGAGTTTATTATAAAGTTTATATAATAATTATAAATATATTTTTATTTTCTCTAAATCTTATTTTATTAATATTTCTTATAGAATTATATTATTCTCGAATTAGAGAAATATATTTTAAAAAAGATTATTTAATATTTTATAAATATCTGAAATTATTTAATATTTGGAATTTAGTATTTTTCTTTAATAAGAAATAATATTATTAAATTAGAAATTATTTTTTATTTAAGATATTTATAATTAGATTACTTATAATAAATCTCTTTTATTCTTTTTTATAATTTTTCTTTTAAAATATAAATATAATTATTTTATAAATCTTAGTAAAATCCTAAAAATCCTTATAAGAAAAAAAAACTTAAAGAAAAAGTATTTTAATTATTATTTAAAACTTTTCTTAATCTATCTAGTCTTTTCTTTATTTATAAGAATCGATTTCTTTATTTTAATAAATTAGAATTTCTTAATATTTTAAAAGAATATTATAAAATTCTTATTAATTTCAAATTATAATTTTTATTATATAATTTTAAAATATTTTTAATATTTTCAAGATTAGAGAAAATAAAAAATTATATATTATAATTATTCAATTAAGATTTCTATTTAATTAAATACTAGTATTTCTTATATTTATTATCTTATTTATAATTAATAATAATTTTAATTTTCTATTCTTATTTTTTATTATTATTTATAAATTCCGAAAACTCTTTAATAGAATATAAATTAGAGTTTTATTCTTTCTTTATTATATACTTTTTAAAAAGGAAAATATAAAAAATTAAATATAATCTATTATATAAATTTAAGAATTTTAATTTATATATAGATTTATTAATATATTCAAGAATCTTAAATAAATCTATAAATTTGAATATAAGTTTTCCCGATTTTAACTTGAAATTTTTAATTAATAATATAATTCAAATTTCTTTAAAATAATATTTTATTAATTAATATCTATTATAATAAATCTCTCGATTATTTTATATATAATCCTAAAGTTCTTAAAGCTTTTTTCATTCTTTAAAAAGAATCTCTAGTCTCTTATATATAATTAATACTTTTCCTTTAATCTTATTTTCAGGATTTTATAGAAATTTCGAATAATAATTATAATATACTTTAAATAATATATTTTACAAAATCTAATATTTTGAATTATTATATATAAACCTTATAAAAGTTAATTTCTTAAACTAATTTTTCTTTCGGAAATTATAATAACTTTTTAAATAATATTTAAGAGTTTAATTCTATTTTTCTATTTATTTATCTATTTATAAATAAAATATTATATTTAAATATTATTTATATATTAGATAATAATAGAAAATAGATTAAAAATAATTTATAAATACTATTTCCCGATTAGAGATAATTCTATTAGATATATTAAATAATAAGAATATATTTTCTTATATAAATTTAATAAATTCCGAAAAGTTAATTATTTTATTATAAATAATATACTTAGTTATTTTTAAATACTAATTAATAATAATAAGAATTATATTAAAATCAGAATCTTTTATTAAGTTTTTATATAATAATAGGCCTATAATAAAATTTATAAAGATTTTACTTTAAAGCCTTTCAGATTATAATAAACTATTTAATAAATTATATAATATATATTATTTAATTTTAATTCTCTAATAAATATTATATTCTTTATAATATATAAAAATTTTAATTTTTATATTTTCCTAATACTAAAATCTTTTAAGAAACTCGAATGTCTTTTCAATTCTATAATATTTTATTAAAGGATTATTATAATAAAATTTTATAATTTCTTTATATAATATTAGATTCTCTAATATAATAATTTTTAATTTATATCTAAATAGACTTAAATTATTTATTATTCAGATTTTCTTTTTATTAGTATTTCTTTTATTGAATCTCTTTTTTATAATATTTTAATATCGGGAATTATTCTTTTAAATCATTTGAATAATATTTAATAATAGTTTAAATAAAAGAATTAATATTATAATCCTTTTAATAATTATATATATTTATATTCGTGAAATTAAATATTTATAATTATTTAATTTAAAAACTCAAGAAAATAAATCTTTAATATCTTTAAATAATAAAATTAAAAATATCCTTTTTATATTAATATCTAAAATAATATCTTTAAAGTATATTTTATTATTTTAATTCTCTTATAAATAATTCAAATAAAGATTTCTTTATTCTTTATATAATAATTCCTTTAAATTATAATAAAGATAATAAACTTTATAAATTCATTTTCGAAAAGTGACTTTTTAATAATTTATATAATTATTTAAATTATAATAATAAAAACTCCTTTAAGTTTATTTTAAAAAATTAGGAATTAAATTATATTAATAGAATTATTAATATAATCGGGATATTTATTAAATCTATTTATAGAATTTGAAATATTTCTATAATATATAATCTTAAAATTATATATTATAAAATATATTATTTAATATATTTAATAATTCTTTAAATATTTTATTTTTATAAAATATTAAAGGTTTTTATAATTAATAATAATCTCGATTATATATTTAATATCTTTAAAATAATAATATTAATATTTAAAGACTTTTATAATTATAAGAAATTCTTTATTATAAATATTATAATTATATTCAATTCTAGTAAATTTCCGAAATTAAAATATTACTAAATACTAGTATTATTTAATATTATTATTAGTCTTATATTATTATAAAATAGTCTTTATAATTATAAATTTTAATATATTAGTTTCTATTCTAATTTTCTTAAAAAGATTAAAATAGACTAGAATAAATATTAAAATAAATATATTCTTTAAGAATTAAAAACTCTTTTATATTATTTCTATTTATTAAAACAAATTGATTTTATAATCTTATTCTATATCCTTTAAGAGATTTATAAATCCAAGAATTATATATAAATATTAATAAATAAATCTATAATAAAAGTTTATAAATTCAAGAAAAACTTAAATATTATAAAATAATTCTAATTTAGACTATTTAATAATCTTATAAATCTATTTAGGATTTACTTGAATATTTTTTATATTAATAAGAAATCCGAGAAACTCGATCTTTTTAATATTAAATTTATATTTATTTAATTTATAAAATAAATTATTTTTATATAATCTAGTAAATATTTAATAAATATAATTATAATATTTATTTTTATTTTATAAGTATATAAGAATATTATTCAAATATATTATTATAAAATAGTTTAGTAAATTAATTAAAATTATATTAATATATACTTGAAATATTACTAATATATTTATTAATTTAAAAGATATTATAAAATACTCAAAATGTTTATAATAAGTCTTGAATATTATTTTTTATTTATAATTATTATTATATATATATATATAATAATAAATATCCTTAAAATTAAATTTAATAAAATTTTTAACTTTTATTAATCTATTAAAGATCTTATTAATAAGAAAAAGAGAATATCGATTCTTTATTATAACTTTATTAAATTTATAATAATTAATATAAAATCGAAAGTCTTTATTCTTTTTCGAAATAAAGAGAATAAAAGTTCTAATAAGACTTATATTAGACTTAATTTAATACTTATAAATTATATTTTATAAATATAAATATAATACTTTTAATTAGAATTCTAATAAATTATATAAGAGACTATAAAGAATTAGTTTATTTATATTATTCGAATATTTAATATCTCTCAAATTAAGGAATTCTAATATTTTATTAGAATTTAAAATAATCTAATATATTATAATTAAACTCTTAAAAGTATAATAATATTTTCGAGACTTTTTAATAAAAAGTATTAATTTAATATATAATTATATTAAAATTATTATAATTAAAATTATATAATAATATAAATATCTGAAAACTATTATAAAAATATAATTTCCAATTTCTTGAATAATTATATTTACTTTTTATTATAAATAATATTTAAGATTTAATATTTAATAGATTATTAAATTCTTTATTAAATTCTTTTAAAATAAAAATCTTAATATTATTAGACTATATTAAAATATAGATTTATCTTTTCTTAATATAATTAATATATTATATAATAGTTTTTTTATAAAATTCTATATTAAAAATAAAATAGTGAATATTAATATTCTTATAATTATAAAATCGGAATTTAAATAAATATATCTTATTATAATTATTTATAATAAAAACCTTAAAATTGTAAATTTAATAGACTTTAAATTTATTATTATAAAAGATTATAAAATTTTAATTATATTTAATTAAAAATATAAATCCCTTATTTTAAATTTATTTATTATTAAGGAAATTATAATCTATTCTTATATTTTCTAATTTAATAAATACTTTAAAGATATTTATTTTAGATTAAATTAATTAAATATAAATTATTATATAAATAAATATATCTTTTTTATTAGAATTATAATTATTAATATTTAAGATTTAGTCTTTTCTTTTTCTAAATTCTTTATAGAATTTAAATATAATTACTCTTTTTAAATAATCTAATTTATTTATTATTAAAGATTCCGGAAATTCTTTTAAATTTTTACTTTTTTAAAATTCTATTTTATTTATTTATTATATTTAAAATATTTTTTATTATTTATATAATATTCTTTATAATTATAAATATAATAGATTATATTAATAAAAGAATTAGATCTAGAAAGGGATTTGAAAATTTTAAAATTATTATTAAATATATTATTATAATATAATCTGGACTTTTTCTTTTTCTTTTAATATTTCTGGAAATTTAAATTCCTAATTCCAGAATCTTTTATAATATATATTAACTGTCACGTGGGAAATCACGCGACAGGTCTATATATGACTTGGATTATACACTATTAATAAAGTGCTTACAAGTGCCTATACACTTTCGTTCCTTTAATTAATTATAAATCAATTATATTACTATTATATACCTTATTGAATAAGTGCGGAATAGATATATAATCACTTATATATATATAATAAATACTTATCTGAATCTCTTAAAGGGTTTAGAGATTAGTTTTATACTAAATTCACTAGTCTTATAATTCACTGATTTTATTAACTTATTACCTATTACTATTTATTTTATAAATTAATCTCTTTATTCTTTAATAAGAAGTAATTCGATAAGTAATAATACCAAATCGCTATTTTAAAAGTACTATTCCGGTATTTGATTAAATTAATAGAATTAATTAAATTATTAATAGGAATAATAAAGGATTATTAAATCCTATTCTCAATAATAGAGAATCTCAAACCCTTATTAATAACTATAATAATAATAATAATAATAATCTTATTAATAATAATAATAAATTTATTTTTAATATTCAAATTATAATAATAAGAGATATTAAAACACTCTTGACTTTTAATATTAATTATTTATAAGAAAAAAGACAAGAAGTTAATACGATTAACTATTATATCTTGAATCTTTAATAAGAGAAGAATATCCTATAAGAAGACTTGAGATTAGTCACTTTTATTAATAATTTATTTACTAATCTGGCTTTTACTTCTCCTTAACCCTTGGATTTGAAGGATACTAGATTGGAATAGAAAAGCTCTTTTATATTTAATCTAATGGATATTAATAATTTTGATAATATTATTATTCTAGAATTGTAATATAATAAATTCAAAATGGAACTTAATAGGGAAAAGTCTTATAAGGTCCGGGCTTTTAATATATATTATAAAAAGAATTTAAATAAATGGAGAACTTTCACTTTCTTATAAAAATAAGTCTTTAAAATCCAGTTATAAATCTATAATAAGTATTCAATTCGAGTAAATATTATAATAAGTATATTACGGGATAATATTTATAATACTTAAAAGATTATATAAAGGTAAAGTCCTTCTCTTTATAGGATTTATTAAGAAAATTTCAAGGCCTTTTTGACTAATATAATTACTATATCTCAAATATATTAATAAGAAGTATTTTAAGGCCTTTGAGAATTTTAATAATTAAGTAAAGAATTAGTCTTCGAGTTATATACTCGAATAACTTCTCTTAAAGTAAATCAAGAATTATATTCTAAAAGGAATCGGATAAGGACCTTTAATATTATCTTAATAAATAGAAAGATTAAAAAGTAATTTACTTTTATACTTTATAAAAAGAAAATAAAGTCTATAAAATATTAAATTAAATAGATCTAATAGATTGAAAATCTTATTTATTTATAAATAAATAAAGAAAAGATAAGAGATTTGAATAAGGACAATTCTGTTTTAAAAGATTTTAGAATTGAGAACTTAAATTTCCAGGAATATTAAAAGAAAAAGGAAAAGTCTAGATTATATTATAATAATATATCTGATAATAATTCTAGATTTTCTAGATTCCTTTTCAGATTTAACTTTTCTATTAATATAATTTATTATATTTATAATTAAAAAGGATATTATATAAATAATAAAAGATATTTTAAATATAATAAATAAATAAAATAGAATTCTGAAAAAGTAAAGATTTAAGAGGATTCCAAAAGCCTTTAATAATAAGTAAATTAAATTATTTAAAAAGAGTAATTATATTTAAATCCTATAAAGGACTCAAGAAAAGGAAAAGTTAAATCTTAAATATTAATAATTATAATCTTAATAAAAAAGACATATTTACTTATATAATAATCTATACTCGATTGATTTAATTTAAAATAGATATCTTTAAAATATTTATTAAATTAAAAGATATGGGAATAGATTATAATTTCCTTAATAATAAATAGATTTAAGATAAAGGATTTATATTCTTAATTGAATATAATTAAGAATTTATAATCTTTTATAATAATAAATTTAAAGTCTATTAAGTTTATAATCTTAAGGTTTTTATTATAAATAATTATAATAAGATATATTTATTTAAGTTCCGATTTTATAATTATAAGAATATTAATATTTATAATCTTATTTTTAATATAGAATTTTATAAGAAAACTATTATATAATATATTAATTATATTAAGAAAAAATAGATTTATATTCTAATATAATTTAATAATATTAAAATCCTTATTTCGAAAGAGTTTAGTAAAAAGTTTAATAATCTATTAAATATCGAGTCTCAAGTATTATTCGTAATAAAAAGTAAATATAATTATTCGAGAAATTGGAAATTATACTTTTATAATAGTTTTCAGATATTTATATTATTATATAATTCTAATTATAATAGTTTTAATACAATTATATATTAGATTAATACTATTTATTAAAGAGTCTCGAAAGTATTATTATATTTCCGAGAGTCTAGTTATAATATATTAGATTATTTTAATATTAATAAAATATTAGAATTTCTTAATTTAAAAAGTATTAAATATTCAATTAATATAAATAGACTAATTCCTTATAGTCTCTTATATAATTTATTAGAAATTCAATTAAAGATATTATATTTATATTTATAAGATATAATTTACAAGTATTAAATTAAATTTAATATAAGTCTTATTAAAGTCCTTATTCTCTTTATTCCGAAAAAGAATAAAGGCTTTTAACTTTATATCAATTATTGTGAATTTAATAAAATTATAATAAAGAATCGATATCCTTTTTCTTTTATTAATAAGACTCTTAATAGACTAGTGAGAATTAAAATTTTTATTAAATTTAATTTTAAGAATATTTACTATTATGTATATATATATAATAATTATAAATAAAAGATAATATTCAAGACTTATTATAAATATTTTAAATACCTTATAATATCTTTTGGATTAGTAAATATATTAATAATATTTCAAGTATATATTAATATAATCTTAATCGATTTATTAGACTATTTTATAATAGTATATTTGAATAATATTCTTATATATTTATAAAATAAAAATAAATATTATAATTATATTTATTAGATATTTATTAGATATTTATTAGATTATATAAAAATAATCTATTTTATAAATTAAATAAATATAAATTTAATATTAAAGAAATCGAGTTTTTCGGATTCCTTATTAATATAAAAAGTATTCGAGTAGACTTTAAGTAAATTTATAATATTATTAAATAGTCCAAATTAGAATTATTTTATAATATTCAAGTTTTTCTTAAATTTATAAACTTTTATTATAGATTTATTTATTAATATTTATATATAATCCTTGGATTTATAAATCTCTTAAAGAATATAAAATAAGATTATAAAACCGGTTTATTCTAATAGATAAAAGTAATATAAAAGAGTTTTTAATTCTTAAAGAATATATTTATTTTAATATCTATTCTAGTCTATTTCAATTCTTTTAAGAAGATTAAAATAGAAATTAATATATTAAAATTTGTAATTATAAAGACTATTTTATAATAATATAAAACTAGTAATAATATTAAATAGTATAATCGAGCCTTCGGTCGATTCAAGAGTCTTTAAATCAAGGTTTACTTTTTTATAAAAGTTTAAATTTAATAAAAATAAAAAAATAAAAAA
>KZ613551.1:88043-145802 GCA_002865625.1 Hyaloscypha hepaticicola
TATTAATAGTAAAATAATTTTTATATTTAAAAAATTTAATAGAAATACTATTAAATATATTAAAATTTATTAATAATTATATAATTTTTATAATTTTTAAATATATAATAATTTTAATTTTAATTTTTAATTCTTTTAAAAAAAGGTTTACTATTTAATATATTTTTAATTTATTAATAAAATATATTTGATTTTATTTATAAAAAAAGAATTAATTTAATTTAATATATAATAAATTAAATAACTTTTTTATATTAATCTTTATTATAAATTAAATATAAAAAGTTTTATTTATTTTATAAAATTATATTTTTAAATTATATATAATTATAATATTATATCTTTTATAAAATAATTTTTGAATTAATAAAATAATTTTTGAAATAATAAAATAATTTTTGAATTAATAAAATTTTAATTATTTATAAAATTTTATTTTTATTTTAAAATCTTTTAAAAAATTTAAAATTTAAAATTAATTAATATTACTAGCCTTAGTGTCTAGTATAGATCTCGTTTAGGATCAGGTAACTATATATATAATATTTAGAGGACTCGTTTCTAGTAGTTTTCTAGTAAGTAATCTCTTTATATAAGTATTATAATCTACTTTTACTATATATATAATCTATCTTATAATAATAATTAATTAATATTATATGATTTAGTAAATGAAAATACTTCAATTTAATATAAAATTAAATATAATTAAACGAATTCTTTATATAAATATTAAAATTAAAAAAATAAAAAAAAAAAAATAAAAAAAATTAAAATTTCCTTTTAATTAATAAATTAATAAAAAATCACGTAACTATTAATATAAGCTTTTAATCCTTAAACCGTAAAGTTAATCACGTGTTTTAATTTTAATTTTAATATTTAATATAAATAATTATTATTTATTTTAAAAATATTAATCTTTTTTAAAAAGTTAAATTATTAAAACTTATTTTTAAAGCTCACGTGACTTTGCGTATATAAATGTATTTAATTCACGTGTCTTTAATATGAATTAGACGAATTCTTAATTTTTATTTTTTCTCTTTAAAGATATACTCGAATTTTTTAATTTTTTACTTTTTATTAAATTTAAACCTTTATAAAAAAAGCAAGCCTTGATTTAAAGGCTCTTGAATCGACCGAAGGCTCGATTATACTATTATAAACTATTTGTTCCGTTATCTATTCCTTCTTGTACTTTCTTCACTGATAAGTTATTTTTTATAATTCCGGTAGATAATAGTAAGACTATAAATATAAGTATAATTTAGTATTATAATTATAATAAGTATAATTACTATTAGTCTAATTATATTTAACCGAAGTCTATTCGTAAATATCCTGGTTTAGTCTTAATCGAGAAGGAAGCTATTATTACTAATATAGTTCTCGAATATAATTCTAATTCGGAAAACTAATATTCCTAAAGGAAGTCTTCTCTTTAGGACTTTATAGTATAGATATAGAGAAAGTTAATTTAAACTAATTAATAGAGAATAATATATTTATATTATTATATATTATTAGTAAAAATGGATATAATATTAAGTCTTTTTCTTTTATTAATACTAGAACGAATAGTTATACTTTTATTAATTCTCGTTTTATTAGAAAAGTATTTAAAAGACTATTAGATATTAAACTAGAATCTCTCTTTATACTTTATAGTATATAAGGATTTGATAGTAAATAAAGTATATTAATTATTTATTTTATTTATTTTATTCTTAATATTAATAATTACTATCTTATAAGAATTCCGTTTCTGGTTATTGGACTAGGTGAGTATAATATAATTCTAGATTATAAATGAGTATTCTATCAGGGCCTATTAATTGACTATAAGTATCGGATATTAATATGGCCTATAAGTTCGTCACTGTCTAGACACTTTAATAAAGTAATTATATACTCTAGAGTGATATTATTCCCAAAACCATTCTCCTATAAGGATTATTAGTATTAAAAGAATACAGATTATCGAGATATTTTTATAAAAATAGAGAATTAATAATCTATATTCCTTTATTAAAGTGAAATACCTAGTTCTATATAGATAAAGGATAATAAAAAGTAGTTTATAGTTATAGAATCTGAGTTTAATAAAAGGCCTAGTTTGAAAGTGAAACCTTTATTGAAAAGATTATTCTCTTATATAGAGTCTTTAGTCCCTTATATAATTAATATTATAATTATTAAATCCTATCTATTCTATTTAACTATAAAGTATAAAGGAAATATATACTTTTATATATCTATTTATAATATTAATCGGGAATTGGAATCCAGGAATGAGTTAATAATTACGAACAAATCAGAATTTTGTCTATAAGATTAATAATTAGAGAAGATAGAATTATAATAATTAAAATATCTTTTACTAGAAGAATTTAGAGATTATATAAATGTATTCTTAAAAGAGGTCTCGAATATATTCCTGTCCTTTCGAGTATATAATTATAAAATCCAGTTATATAATCCCGAGAATATTAATAGTTTAGATTATTTCCCTTTATAAAAGTAGTTAATTTAATAGTTTCTTAAAGTGAAACGATTCCTGGAGAAGAACTTTAAGAAAGGCTTTATTAAAAATAATTCTATTTTTTTTATATCTTTTATATTATTTATAAAAAAGTATAATAGTAATTTACAATTCTATATCGATTTCTGTAAACTAAATAATATAATATAAAAGGATTAATATTCTCTTTCCTTAATTAATAAGACTTTGAATTATTTAGTTAAGACTAAGATTTATATTAAATTAAATATATATTAAATATTTTATAGAATTTGTATAGATTCTAATTTAGAGAAGTTAATAATATTCTATATTTATTATAATATATATAAGTATAAAGTCTTATAGGAAAGTCTCTATAATAGACCTATTACTTATTAATAGTATATAAATAATATATTATTCGATTTCCTTAATAATTTCTATATTATATATTTAGACAATATCCTGATTTACTTTAAGGATCTATTAGAGTATAACTTGTATATATATCGGATACTAGATCGATTATATAAAACTAGTCTATAAGTAGATATTAAGAAATCGGAGTTTAAGATTATTTATATAAAATATCTCGGTTTTATTATCTTTATAAATAGTATTGAAATAGATCCAGTTAAGATAGAAGTTATTAAGAATTGGAAAGAGTCTAAAATAGTCAAGAGTATTTAATTATTTCTAGGATTTTATAATTTCTATTAATATTTTATTATATAATATAACCGGCTCGCGAGACTCTTAATTGAATTAATTTATAAGAATTATACTTTTATATAAACTATCCAATATTAGATAATATTTAATACTCTTAAATAAGTTTTAATATTTATATTAGTCTTATATTATTATAGTCCTGAACTCTTTATAATAGTTAAGATAAATACTTCAAATAGAGTATTAACTAGTCTTCTCTTTTAGGAGAATCCTGAATCCAAATTCTGGTATTCTATTATTTTCTTTTCGAAAACTATAATACTAGTAGAATTGAATTATAATATCTATAATAAAGAGATACTAGTTATTATATAAGTTTTCGAGAAATAGTAAATAGAACTAGAAGGTTTATAAGTTATATCCTTTTAAGTCTATTCTAATTATAGAGTCCTGGAATATTTTATAATAATTAAAAAGTTCTTTATTTAATAGACTCGTTAGATTGAATTTCTCTTCTAGTATAATTTTAAATTAATATACTATAAGGGTAAGGCAAATACTAGAATTAATACTTTCAGTTATATAGAGAATAATATTCAGGAATAGAATAAAGTTATAATCGAGTAGAGAATATAAGTATTATTACCCTATAATAAAATTGACTCTCGGATTATTAAAGACTTCCAGTTTACTCTTCTAGAATAGTTTACGGATCTTGAATAGTTTATAATCCCTATAGAGATTCCAATTATATAAGGAATAGAGAATATTATAATTAGTCCTGAGATAATAATTCTCGTTTTTTCCGGTAATATATATAATAATATATAATTGGTGAAATGAATCCTATAAAAGAATTATATATTTCCGGAATTGAGTAACTTTCGGATTAAAGTATAGATTAAGGCCGAAGATATTTAATAATTAAAAAATAGACTTTTATTCTAATATAATAAATTATATATAACTGACAGGTTTATTATTCTAGATATACTCTTATAAATAGTATTAATACAGGAAGTTTATAATTAATTACTTTTCGGATATCCTGATTATTGAAAGTTATAATAATTACTTTAAGTTTAATATTACTAATCGAGTTAGAATAAGGATATTAATATATATATTAATAACTATTATACCTATTATTATTCCTATATTCCTCGAGACAAGAAGTCTAGTCTTTTATATTCACTTTCAGTTCCGGATTAATTATAGTAATATATAATAGTCGATTTCAAATATTGTCTCGAGAGTAAAATAGATTATAATATAGTAATTATATTCGTAAATTACTTGAATAAGTATCCGATTACTATTCTAATATAAGATATAATCACGGTTAGGGAATTAGTATTATTATTCCTATTATATATTATTTATTATATAAGTGTTCTAGATATAATTATTTTAGACCGAGATTTTTAGTTTATCTCTGATTTCTGGAATGAGTTTTATAAGTATATTAGTATTAAATTTAAATTATTAATAGTAAACTATTTATAGACTAATAGTTAAATAGAGATTATAAATTAGTATTTCGATTAATATCTTTAATTATATATTAACTATTATTAGAATAATTGGAATAATTAGATCTTTATAATCGATTACTAATAAGTATTCCTATAATACGAAATAATAGAATAGAGTCTATTCCTTATTGAAAAGAGTTTTGATATTTATATATTATTCAATTAGGAATCTCCGATTATAATTTTGATATTAAAAGAGAAATTAAATTATTAAGAAGTAAAGGCCTTAATAGAATATATTCACGAGTTATAAGAGACTATTCGGGAATAAATAATAAGATCTCAGGAATAATATATTAAATAAACTAATAAGTACTATTATCCTATTAATTTCGGGATTGAGAATAAGGTCTGGATTATAATAAAATACTAGAAGACTAATAGATCTAGTCGGAAATTTGGAAATCAAATAATAGATTTATTCGAGATTATAAACCAGATCGGTTATTCCTTTTAATTAAAATTACCGGAGATAATAAAAGTATATCCGGTTTTTTATATAAAGAAATTATAAAAAGATTCTAATAATCCTCTTTTAGAATAAGTAAACCCGAATCCGTTACTATTAGTTCTCGAGAATAGTAAGAAGGAATATAAAGTATAGAATATTTTAATTATAAAACTAGTATATAGGAATCTGAAATATTAAATATAATAAAAGGAATAGAATCGGGATTTGGAATAGTATTCTATAGAATTATTATAGAATAGTCTATTAGCTTTATAGGAGTTTTATAAGAAAAATCCAAGTTATTCGAATCTGTTATAGAATCTAGATTATTAATTGGATTATATATTTAATAATATAATCCCAGAACCAATATCTGATAATAACCGTTCTGTATAAGCTCGGGATCGAGCTTATTCCGAGGGGGAGAGTAATATTATAATTATATCTTTTTTACTTCTTTGTACCTGATTACTATATGGAGTTATCGTTTTCAATTGGATTTAGTTCGGTTATCATATGAGTAAGGAAAGTATGGATTATATGACCTAGTGAACTAGTGTATAAATTTCGAGACTAGCTTCTAAATTTCGTTCGCTAAGTCACGTGTACGCGCGGGGCAAGGCGTGCAGTCCAGTATTTAGTTTTCCAGGACTTTAATAACTCTCTTCTTTCTTTACTCTAGGATTGTCGAATAGAGACCCTTTCACTACGCCTTTCAGGCCCGAAATGCTATACTCGTGATAATAATAAAAAGAGTTAATAAATTTATTAATCCTTTTCTATTCCTTTCAGGTCCAAGACTAGGGATTATTAATATCTTTCTTATATATTATATAAATTTCTGAATATATATTAAGAAATATCTTTTATTTATTAATCTAGTCTTTTCAGATCTAGTAAGTCTTTAAAAGAATATATAGAATTTAATATTTTTATATTAGTTTTTAAAAATTTAAATAATTTTTGGAAAATTTAAAGAAATTTGAGAAATTCAAATAAGAATCTTAAAGGAATTTACTAGAATATATTTTCCTTTATTATTAGAATAATACTTATAATTCTTTAAATTAGATATTTAAATATATTATATATTTGGATTAATAATTAAATATTTAAAGTATTTGAAATACTAATTAATCTTTAAAAAGATATTTGAAAGATTATTATATTACTTTTAATTAGTTTAATAGAATTATAATATTTTGGGAATTTGGAAATTAAATTAAAAATCTAATTAAAAAAAGTTTTAAAAAGGAATAGAAAAAGAAACTGAAAAGTATAAATATCCAAATTATTATATTATTAATTTGAGGAAAAAAGATTATCTTATAGGGAATAATTTAGTTCTTAAATAATATTAATAAAATATTTGAATTAACTATTCGCGAATCCGTATTAGTTTTATCTCGAATATAATATATTATAATAATATTAATTCTTAAAGACTTTTAAAAAACAGATTCATTTCCTTCGGGACATTTAGAACTTTTATATATTATTTATATATAAATTTTTCTATTTTTGAAATTATTTAAAATATCTAATATATTAAACGAGAAGAAGTATTAAAGTATAAAATAATACTTTAATATAAAGGGATATAGTTCTTAATCGAACTAATAAAAATATATTATATATAAATAATATATATAATATTACAATTACTACTTTGTTTATTATTAATCACTTTTCTATTAGCGAATTAGTACTAGTAATGATTTTACGAAAATATAAGTGTAATCCGTGAATTAATTATTATTATAATTTGTATATCCTTTTCGTATTAACTGGAAGTTTATTTCAAGTAATAGAAATAGTTTATCAAGATGAATATAAGAGATCTTGGAGATAAGATTATTAAAGGGGAGAATAATTATAATATATACTGACTATTATATAAGAAATCACGCGACAGGTCTATATATAACTTGGATATATACTATTAACGAGGTGCTTATAAGTGTTTATATACTTTCGCTTCTCCGATTAATTATAAATTAATTATATTACTATTATATGCCTTATTAAATAAGTGCGGGATAGACACGTGATCACTTATATTTATATAACGGATATTCACTTGAACCTTTTAAGGAATTCAGAGATTAGTTCTATACTAAATTCACTAGTCTTATAATTTATTAATTCTATTAACTTATTGCCTATTACTATCTATTTTATACTTTTAAAATAGAATTACTTTTACTTAAATTCCTTATCTTTCTCTTCTTTATTTATAAATAAATAAGATTTTTAGTCTATTAGATTTATTTAATTTAATATCTTATAGACTTTATTTTCTTTTTATAAAATATAAAAGTAAATTACTTTTTAATCTTTTTATTTATTAAAATAATATTAAAGGTTCTTATTCTATTTCTTTTAGAATATAATTCTTAATTTATTTTAAAAGAAATTATTCAAATATATAATTCGGAAATTGATTTTCTATTTAATTATTAGAGTTCTCGAAAGTCCTAAAATACTTCTTATTAATATATTTGAAATATAATAATTATATTAATTAAAAAGACTTTAAAACTTTTTTAATAAATTTTATAAAGAAAAGGACTTTATCTTTATATAATCTTTTAGATATTATAAATATTATTCTATAATATATTTATTATAATATTTATTCGAATTAAATACTTATTATAAGTTTATAATTAAATTCTAAAAATTTATTCTTATAAGAAAGTGAAAGTTTTTTATTTATTTAAATTCTTTTTATAATATATATTAGAAGTTTAGACTTTATAAGATTTCTTTTTATTAAATTCTATTTTGAATTTATTATATTATAATTCTGAAATAATAATATTATTAAAATTATTAATATTTATTAAATTAGATATAAAAGAACTTTTTTGTTCTAGTCTAGTATTCTTCAAATTCAAGAATTAAAAAGAGATAAGAATCAGATTAGTAAATGAATTATTAATAGAAATAATTAACTTTAAGTCTTTTTATAAAATATTCTTCTTTTATTAAAGATTTAAAATATAATAATTAATTATATTAACTTTTTATCTTTTTTCTTATAAATAGTTAATATTAGAAATTAAGAGTATTTTAGTATTTTTTATTATTATAATTTGAATATTAGAAATAAGTTTATTATTATTATTAATAGGATTATTATTATTATTATTATAATTATTAATAGAAACTTGGGATTCTTTATTATTAAAAATAGAATTTAATAATCCTTTATTATTTCTATTAGTAATTTATTTTATTTTATTAATTTAATTAAATATTAAAATAGTATTTTTAGAATAATAGTTTAATATTATTATTTATTAAATTATTTTTTATTAAAGAATAAAGAGATTAGTTTATAAAATAAATAATAGTAAATAATAAATTAATAGAATTAATAAATTATAAAACTAGTGAATTTAATATAGAACTAATTTTTAAATCCTTTAAGAAATTCAAGTGAATATCTATTATATATATATAAGTGATCACGTGTCTATCTTATACTTATTTAATAAAGTATATAATAGTAATATAATTAATTTATAATTAATTAAAAAAGTAAAAGTATATAAATATCTATAAATACTTTATTAATAATATATAATCCAAATTATATATAAACTTATCACGTGATTTTCTATATAATAATTAATATATATTATAATAAAAGTTATTTAAATAATTAAATAAATTATTATTATTATTATATTATTAATATATTATTAATTTATTTATAAGATTAAAAGATAATATTTTATATTTATATATTTTATAATATATATAAAAAATAATTAATTTCTTAAAATCGAAATATATTCGAATTTAATAAAATATTTAATAAATATTAAATTTAATAAAAACTTTAATTTAATTAATTTAAATGAGAATCTTATTAATAAGAAATAAAGAATATTAGTCTTTATATAATAAAGGATTAAATTTATAAAAATTAATATAAAAGTATAAATTATTATTAAATTTTTTAATAAAAAAAAATATATAAAATTTATTTTATTTTAATAAAATCTTTATTAAATTCTTAAATAAATATTATTTAATAATCTTAAATTTATTTATTAAATAAATTTAATTTTAAATTAATATTTTAATTTTAATTTTTTTAAATATAATATTATTATTTAAACTTTTTTATTTATTAATAAAATAATTAAATTTATAAAAATTAATTAAAAAAAAATCTTTTTTATAATAATAAAATTATATATAAAATATAATAATATTAATATAAATAATATTAAATATTATTAGAAATTTTAAAATATTTAAATATAAATTAAATATTATATAAATTAAATTTCTTAAATTAGATTTAAGAAATGAAATTATTATTTTTAAAATATTTAATTTTTATTATATTTTTCGAATTTAATTTTATATATTTTATTTATAAGTATTTTTTTTATAATTTTAAATTTTATTTAATTATTATTTTTATATTTAAGATTTTACTTTTCAAATATAAAATTATAATAAATATTATAAATATTTTAATATATTATAATATAATCAATATTATAATTTAAAAATATTTTAAATAATTATATATTTTTTTTAAATTTATAAATTAAATTTTTAATAAAATTATTTTATTAATATATTAAATTAGACTTTTTTAATTTAAAAGAATTTTTAAAAATCTAAATCTCTTTTTAAAAAAAGAGAATATTTATATATTTAAGATTATTTAATTATATAAATTATTTATTTTATAAATTTAATTATATATTAAAATAAATTATTTATTTAAAGTTTAAAATAATATTATAATTTTCTAGATTTAAGATTAAAAGAAGAATATTTTTTTAATATTAATTATTAATAAAAAGATAAAGAATAAAAATATAAATAATAAACTTATTTTAATATTTATTAAATTCTTTAATATTAATAAATTATATAAAAGATTAAACTTTAAAATTAAGGAATTTTATAATATTAATAATATAAATTATATTAATAAATATAAAACTATTTATTTTAAAAATATATAAAATAATATAAAATATTTATTTCTTATAAATCGATTTAAATTAATCTTTAATAGATTAATTATATATTTTAAATAAAAGTCTTATTTTAGAATTTCTCTTTTTCCGAATTCTCGTTTTATTTATTATATAATTCTTTTAATTCCTCTTTAATTTTCTTAAAGTCTTCTTTTTATAATTTAGGATATTCTTTAATAATATAATCTGATTTATTATAATTAAAATAAATAAAAGTAATAATAATAAATATTAATTAATATAATTCTATTTATAATATTTCACTTCTAGTTTATATAAATAGACTATAAATAATAATCGTGAACTTGAAAGTGATTATTATTATAAGAATAGATCCAGTATTAGTAATAATATATACTCTTATAAATTGTCTTTCCGGAAATCGTTTCTAGTAATCTTTTTATATAATAATCTATTTCAATTCTATATTCAAGGAAACTAAATCTATTATTAATTCTTTATATATTAATAAAAGTCTTAAATTAAAAATAATTCCTTTTTGAAATATAATAGTTATTCGATTATATAAGTCTAATTATAGACTTTCTTATAAGACTTGAATTTCATTAACTAAATATAAAAACTGGATTTGAAATTCGGAAAAGGATTGATTTAGTTTTATTAATAAGGAATTATAATTATATTAAATCTTTTATATAATATTAAAATTAATAAAAATAAAAATTAAATAATCGAGTATTTCTTTTATTATAATAAAACGAGTTTAAAAGTCTTTATTATATCGGGATTATAAGTATTTTTGAATATTATTACTTATATAATTAAATAAATAAAGTATTTTATACCTTTGTCTTTAAATAATAGATTTAAAGATTAGATTTTCGTTTAGTTCACTTATACTAGAATAGGGGTTTTTACTGATAAGGGACGCTAAAGTCTTGGCAAAAAAAGATAAGGTTTCTGTAAGATTAGTAACGTGAATCTCCTGTTTGGGCCTAGTGTGGGCCCCTGGGCCAATAAGAGCCTTTAAATCCAAGGGGGTAATCTCTCGAGTTTAAAATCACGTTCTTATTTAAGGTACTAGCGCTTAATAAATCACGTGATATTGGTCTAAGTTAAATCATAGACCTGAAATAGACCTATCTAGAAAAAATAAAATCACGTGCTTAGTCTTATTATTAAGAAAGTTCTAATTTTTTAAAAATTTAAAACTGATATTGAAATTTTGAAGTGTAGTTATAATAACGTTATTGTATACGGTAGGAATACCAAAATCATGATTTCCATTACTTATTTAAGACTGGGAATACCGCCTTAATCAACCGCATTATAAGGATTCTGTTTAACTAGTAATTTGGAGCTAATTGATAGGCTACTAGGAAAAAAGTGTACGTAATTTAGACTATTATTCGTGATAATTTAATTTTTTAAAAAAATGGATACGGAAAATGGGTGTGAAATGGGTGCGAAATGGGTACACTGGAGTAGTGTAGATACGGCGGCCTTAAATTTAAGGGTCTTTACTATTTGCACCACTTGTTTAATACTTAAAATGCCACCTTAATTAAGTGTCTTACAGGGATTTCGTTTGACTAGTGATTTAGGCCTAGTTAATGGGTTATTGAGAAAATAGTTTGCACGTGATTCAGACCATTATTCGTGATAATTTAATTTTTTAAAAAATGGGTGCGAAATGGGTGAGAGTTGAGTAGGTGCGGCGGCCTTAAATTTAAGGGTTTCTCCGATTTGTATCACTTATTTAACACTTAAAATGCCGCATTAATTAAGTGCTTTATATGAATTTCATTTGACTAGTGATTTAGGCCTAGTTAATGGGTTGTTAGGAAAAAAGTTTGCACGTGATTTGGACTGTTATTCGTGATAATTTAATTTTTTAAAAAATAGGTGCGGAAGATGAATACAAAATGGATACGAAATACACGGGAGTTATATAAGTGTGGCGGCCTTAAATTTAAGGGTCTTCACGATTTCCATCACTTATTTAATACTTAAAATATTACTTTAATTAAGTGCTTTATAGAGATTTCGTTTGACTAGTGATTTAGGCCTAGTTAATGGATTATTAAGAAAAAAGTTTATATGTGATTCAAACTATTATTCGTAATGATTTATTTTTTTTAAAAAATAAGTATAGAAAATGGGTGTGAAATGTATAATAGTCGGGATACCCGTTATATGATTAGCTTGACTGTGATTGTATTGGTTTCAGGTTGAGGCAACCGATATTTATAACACTGATATCTCAGATTAAGAGTATAGGCAAGTATTGGGAGGGTATAAGACACTTTTCTCTCCTTGACTTCTCTTCTCTTCTCTTCTCCTTAAATTAGTATTCCCAATATAACTGGATTACTGAATATTATATCTCGACCTTTATAATACTTCCTGTTATTATAAAATGAGTGCGAAATAATATACGGGAGTTATATAAATATAATAGCCTTAAATTTAAGGGTCTTCAGGATTTTCATCACTTATTTAATACTTAAAATACTACCTTAATTAAATACTTTATAAGGATTTCATTTGATTAATAATTTAGGCCTAGTTAATAGATTATTGAAAAAAAAGTTTATACGTGATCCGGATTATTATTCGTGATAATTTAATTTTTTCAAAAATTAAAACGGAAAATAAATATAATAAAAAGAATATAAGAATTAATAAATATAAAGACTTTAAATTTAAAGTATTAAATAATATTTATTATTTATTTAATAATTAAAATATTACTTTAATTAAATAAATACTTTTTAGATTTAAAATATTATTTAAATATAATAATTATTTAAATAAAAATTCTTTTAAATAAAGATTTTTAATAATAAAAAATATTTTAAATTAAAGACTTTTTTAATAAATTTTTTAATATTTTTTTATTATTTCAAATAAAATACTTTTTATTTAAAATAATAAAATAATAATAAAAATATTTATTTTATTTAAATAAAAAATTCTTTAATTAAAAACTCTTTTAAATTTAATATATTATTTAAATATAAAATCCTTTTAATTAAAGAATCTTTTAAATTATCAAATTTAAATTCTTTTAAATAAAAAGTTCTTTAATAATAAATAATCTTTTAAATTTAATTAAATATTTAAATATAATAATTATTTAATATTAAAAAATCTTTTTTAAATAAATATTTTTTAAATATTTTTTTACTATTTAAAATAATAAAATAATATTAAAAAAATATTTTATTTAAATATAATAATTATTTAAATATAATAATTATTTAAATATAATAATTATTTAAATATAAATTCTTTTTAAACTTTTAATATTTATTTAAAAAATAAATTAATAAAAAATCTTTTATTTTTTTTTAAAAAAATAAAAGTATTAATAAAAAAATTAAATTAATAATAAAAATCTTTTTATTAACTATAAATATTATTAAATATATTAAAATTTATTAATAATTATATAATTTTTATTCCTTTTTAATATATAATAATTTTAATTTTAATTTTAATTTTTTTTTAAAAAGGTTTATTATTTAATATATTTTTAATTTATTAATAAAATATATTTGACTTTATTTATAAAAATATTTTTAATTTAATTTAATATATAATAAATTAAATAATTTTTTTATATTAATCTTTATTATAAATTAAATATAAAATATTTTATAAAATTATATTTTTAAATTATATATTATTATAATATTATATCTTTTATAAATTAATTTTTAATTAATAAAATTTTAATTATTTTAAAATTTAAAATTAATCAATTAATATCACGTGATTTGGTAAATTAAAATACTTTAATTTAATATAAAATTGAATATAATTAAATGAATTCTTTATATAAATATTAAAAATTAAAATTAAAATTTCCTTTTAATTAATAAACTAATAAACAATCACGTGAGTATTAATATAAGCTTTTAACTATTAAATCACAAAGCTAATCATCTGTTTTAATTTTAATTTCAATATTTAATATAAATAATAATTATTTATTTTAAAAATATTAATTTTTTTTAAAAAAATAAAAAAAAATTTAAATTATTAAAACTTATTATTAAAGTTTACGTGACTTTGCGTATATAAATATATTAAATTAACGTGTCTTTAACTTGAATTAAATAAATTTTTAATATTTACTTTTATTTTTAAAAATATACTCGAATTTTTTTATTTTTATTAAATTTAAACTTTTATAAAAAAGTAAACCTTGATTTAAAGACTCTTGAATCGACCGAAGACTCGATTATACTATTCTTTTTATTCTAGTAATAATTAATATTAATTCGAAATTTATCTTGGATTTAAAACTTTTAATTAAGGAATATTAAATCCTTTTTATTTAAAAATAAAACCGGATTAAGGAATTTCTTGAAATATTATTAATTAAAAGTCTAGTTAATAATTATTAAATCTAGAATATTCTTATTTTAATTATAAAAAGGAATTCTAGAATATTATTTCTAGAAACTTGAATTAACTTATTTTATAATCTTTATAAATAATTATTTTAAAAGTATTTTAATTTATAATTAATTTCAAGCGAGTATTTAAATATATTTATATAATATTTATAAATTGGAGTTTTTCGGAATATTATTATAATTGAATTCTTATTAATATTATTAAATAATATATCGCATGTCAGGGTGATTGGTTATTATAGTACCAGGAGCTTATGGCCGTACTATTCCCGATACTAGACTTACTCAGTAGCATCCCCTTTTATTTCTCTCAGATACTCCTTACGAGCTTCTCCTCCTTAGATAACCATTTCAGTAATTACTCAATACTCCGTTTCGTGTAACAGTTCTGAGTCCGGTATCGCTTCGCGTATTTCCATTTAATATCAAGTACTTAAAACGAGTTATTGGATACTCTTACGGTTACTCTCATTACAAAACCGTTATATACTATAGACTATATAATTACTTATACTCTTTTCACTATTCTCGAGTATTTTATTACTAATATAATATACTTGTATAGTCTCCTCAATTGAGTTTACATTTCGATAAGCTCTCCTTACCGGTCGGAGGCCTTTACTGGCTCTCCTTCCACTATAATAATATAACCAATTACGGGTATACGAATATACTATACGGTATCCTCAATCAAAAGCTTTCTTACAATAATACTCGTTATCTCGGGACTGATACTCTCAATCGAGTTTACATTTCAACAAGCTCTCCTCGTTCATCGCGAATATCTTGAGAGGAAGGGATGGATAAGGAGTAAGATAATGGGTAGTAGGGAGAGCAAGTTAGAGGGAATATCATTTTCATATCTAGAACGGATAGTATAGTTAGGATATCTTGGATTTACGGAGATATCCGGAACTGGGATATATCCCCAAATAGAGTCTTGACTGGCCTGTTCGAGACTTTCACGGATAATAGTCCCTGGAGTTATTGGATAGCCGCAAACTCCCTGTTTTGTTTATTTTGGATATCTTAACTTGCGGAGATATTCGGGACTAGATACTCCCTTCTAGAGTCTTAATTGGCCTGTTTCGAGACTTTCACGGACAATAGTCCCTGGAGTTATTAATCAGTTATAAGCTCCCTGTATTTATATTCCTTTTGAGACTGTTTCTTTTATATTTAGTAGAGACTAGCTAGTATAGCGAGTATCTGGGGACTATATTATATATTAGGGTAACTGGTTATTATAATACCAGGAGCTTATAGCCGTACTATTCCCGGTACTAGGCTTACTCAGTAGTACCCCCTTTTATTTCTCTTAGATATTCCCTACAAGCTTCTCCTCCTTAGATAACCATTTCAGTAATCACTCAACGCTCTGTTTTGTGTAATATAATAAGATTTTAAAGAATATTAAAATTATTTTATTTATTATTAATAATTCTAATATTCTTTAAAGATTAAAGAGATTTATTAGTCTTTTAAAAATATTTAAATATTATCTTATATAATATATAAAGATTAATAAAAAGAAATTTAATTTTTTAAATAATAAAAAGAAATTATTTAATTCTTATTAATATCTAGATTATTTTATATAATATAAACTTTCTTAATTCCCTTTAAAGAATATTATAATTAAGATATTAAAGATTTGATTTTAATACTTTTAAGTATTTCTGAAAATAAAAATAAAAATATTATAAAAGTCTTTTTAAATAAAATAAATGAATTTTAAATAATATAATAATATATAAAAAATATAAATATAAATAAATTAAATATAATATAATATTCGAATCTTTTAAATATTATCTTTAAATAAAAGATTTAAAATTAAAAAAGAAAAAGAGAAAGAGAAAAAGAAAAAATTATATATATAAATCGAGATAATATTTATTTTAATTATTATAAACGGATTATATATTATAATATAAAATATTATAAGAGTCTCAAGTATATTATAATATAGAATATTATAAATACTTTAAATATTATAATATTAAATATTATAAAGAATAGTCTTAGAATATTATAATTACTCTTATATAAAAACTCATATAAAGAAATACTTTTAAATACTCTTTAATTACTTGATTATAAAAACTTTAAATCCCTTATTAATAAACACTTAATTAAAAGTTATTCGCGAGTGTCTCATTTGAAAATTATATAAAAAAAAAATATATAATTATCTTAAAAGAAAAGGATAAATAATTAAAGGAATAATAAAGTAATTAAAGGGAATATTCACGGTTTAAATAAAGCGTATACGATCTGATTAATTACTTTGGACTTACGGAAATATTTAGGACTAGGGTTAATTTGTTTTTAAGTCTTAAATAACTTATTTTAAAGTCTAGACGGAATAACGGTTCTTTATACTCTTGATCAGTATTTTAAAATCTCACTTATATACTCCTTTACCCTATTTCATTTGTATTTTAAGTATATAATAGAGTATCTAGAGGCTATATCACATGTCGCCACTCTTAAAGCGCTTAGGCGCTCCGCTTACTTAATAACAGCTCACTTTTCTTTCTTCAGATACTCCGTACGAGCTTCCTCTTAATTAAACAACCATTAAATGCAATCACTAAGCGTTTTCAACGTGCGACACAAGTTCAATTCGAAATGGACGAATCGAATTTATTAAAATTTACTTCAATTTCATTCAATAAGAGCCCTAGATATTTGCAGCTTCAGCCTTCAGTCGAGGTCCTCTAGCTTTGCATGATCAACGCTCCTTCCTCGTTCTTTAGCTTGACACGCATCTCACAATCTTGAGAAGGCTCTTGCTATGGATTCACGTTTCGATGTTTGCAATCGCGCCTTCGCATCGACCGTTCCTAGACCTTGTCGTTGTGCTTTGCGGCTTGTCCTTTCATGCCAAGACGTTATCTCTGCGGGGTTGTGACGAGGTACATCAGGATCAGCTTTCCTAGTATTGGGCTCAAATCTTTGCCTCTACCGTACCTCTCATGTACGCAAATGGAAGTCCACTGCAGCTTGGCATTCAATATGTGGGAGTCGTCAGGAAGTTAGACCATTGTGTGCATTTCCAGCCAACCCCGTGGACATTTACATGCGGAGCTGCAAGCTGCTCAAAAGAGGGCCCGCGCCTACGCCCTACACGCAGTAACTAAGCTTCCTAGCTAAGTTCTGTTATTATTCTACTGGTAACGTAAAGATATTATGCGTTTGAGATGCTGTCGTCAAAGGCGATCAAGTTTGGCGTTGTATTGGGGCTCTTCGCTGGAAGTCATCCTGCTTATGTTTGTGAGTTTCTCAATCCACTTATGACAAAACTAGCTTTTGAGATCTAACATTAAGCCTCTCAAACAGATCTACGGGAATTGAACACCTCTATAAACCCTCAGGTCACACCTGCTGCTGCCTCAACTACTACTCACCCATCGCCGGTGAGAATTCTGGGAAGGTTGACTATGTCGTCATTCGCCAACACGTTGATTTACAGATAACATCATGCCCTATTCCCTTGTATACATACTACGGAACTGAACTCCAGTCGATATATACTAACCAGGGTGCCGGACACTACGAACAGTCATACCTCTCAATGAATGAGAACTTCTTGTCATACGACGCATATTTCCAGAAGGTCAATGCAGATCCAAGCCTAAAATTTGCGATCAATCCATCTATCGTTTCCAAAGTTGATTTTTATCTTACTTCAAACACTAAGCCCCTCGCAAGGACGAAATAACGGGAAGATGGTTCCTTGTTTGGGATCAAACAGGGGCAGTCACGTGCAGCCCCCTGAACCTCGCTCGCTTAACCCCTCAATCTCATTCAGGCCCCCTGTCAACAACGTCATCGAGGCGCCCAATCTCCCAAAACCTGCCTTCGAGCACGCCCAAGTTTCCAAGAGAAAGCTTATATCTACCTCACTTCCCGATCTACTTAATCTTCCATTCTAACTTCCTTCTTCATAATTCTTCCCCCCTGAATATCCCCAGTCAAAAACAACAAGACTTTAAGACTCTATTCCCAGCTACAGATCATCCCGAGATATATTCGTGTTTTATTTAAGTTGTCAAAATGCCCCTCTTCTCCTCCCGCCACGAAGAACCCGTCCAAGACGCCCCCGCCGACGCCCCTAAGCGGCGCTCCACCCTCTTCGGCCGCAACCGCGATCCCTCCCCCTCCCGCACCAACTCCCGCACCACCACTACCTCCAACCACAACAACTCCACCTCCTCCTCTTCGCCCCGCCGGAGCGGACTCCTGCACCGACGCGACGAAGACCCAACCATAATCGCCGCGCGCGAAAGAGTCATGAATGCCGAAGCTGCAGAACGAGATGCGGATCGTGCGCTCGCGGCAGCGAGAGTCGCGGTTAAGGAGGCGAGGGAACATATTAAGAGGCTTGAGAAAGAGGCGGCGGAAGAGGCGCGATTGGCGAGGATTAAGCAGGATCAGGCGAGGAGTATGACGAAGAGGGGGAAGGGGTTGGGACGTATGTTGTCTTTTACTTCTTGATAGAGTTGTTGCTAACTGGATATTTAGGTCATGAACATGCTATTTAGAGATATGGGTATTTGGAGATGGGTGGGGAGGGGGCAAGGATGGGTTGGAAATGAGAAGAAATGGATCCGGATACCCGAACAGGAGTGTTTTAGGCTGTTTTTCTGGGAGTATAAGTTAAACATCTTGTATTAGCAAGCGTAGCGTTTTTGATAGCGAATTTCATTCCGCAAAGAGGTTATCATGCCTTGAACCAAGTCCAAGCTCTTCGTCACCAGTACTTCCGCAATCTAATCATGACTTCCCAACTGCAATATGCAGGTTTGTGTAGAAGATGCGTCTTCCTCCCGGATTTTGGTCTCTTCTCTAAAATAGCGAGCATTGATATTGAACAGGAGAATCTTGTGGAGTGAGCTATTCCGGCTCGTTTCGTTGCTGAGGGTGTAATGAGGACTTCATTACGTCCGCACTACCTTTGGATTTTTGAAGGGGGGCTTGTGGATCTGGTTTAGTTTCTGAGTTTAGATATAGTCGTTCGTTCGGTCTTATGGAAAACTGAGAGGGAGCTGCCAATTCGACATTTGTAGCGCATTCGACCATGCTTCGTTCTAGGCCGTGATATAGATATCTGGATGCAGCTGACTTCTCATCCAACCGCACGACACTGGCAGATTCAGGGGCAGTAAATAGAACGTTCAAAAGTGGAGTGCATGGTGCCAAGGACTTCGCATCGACGATGCAAGTATCATGCAAATCGTGCCCGGTCAGGATACGGAAGGGCCGCTGTGTATAACTGCGGAGAAGGCATCTGCGAAGATCAAAGTTGATATGAATTCACATCGATCGAAGTCCGATGTTATTTAGCTCGCATAGATCCAGATAAACGAAATCGAGACTCAGCGTTACTGAAGCAGGCTTCTGATTGGACTTGGTTGTGTGGCCAAAAGTTGCTGACATGATATAGTACTCCTCAAAGTTTACATAAGCAGGGTGCTAGGAGCTTTTGCTCCCGATCCAGGGAGGCGAATTGAGACAAGGTGTGAGCTCGATCGTGAATTGTTGCTAAATTTCTTGTTTGCGGATCTAGATCTCAGGAATTCGTGATGAGCACTAGCTGGAAGATGTGCTCGATCTTTACTTAAATCCTCTGAAGAAGCATTCGAAGGAAGGTATAAATACCGAGTTGTAATGAATGCAAAAGAATCGAATTACTTGTTCAAGCACTTCAACTACGAGATAACAACGAAATTCATTACATCGTAATATGATGCCTTCAACAACACAGAATCGCTGCGAGAACTCTCAAGATATTGAGAAGGGTGTGGACAGCCCCGAAAGATGCGAAGACACACTGAAGTCTAGAAATGTTCCACAGCCATCAACTCCAGACGAGAACCTTACCAAGGGACGGAAGGTTGCTATCTCGAGTCTCTTGATTCTTTGTAATAGCTTACTCGTAAGTTTGAAAGAGCCACAACGCTGCAGATAGCTGACCATATTTTCTAGTTCTTCTCCTTTGGTGCTGGCCTCGGTGGAGCTTTCGAGATCGGGATGTCATTTGGAGTCTATGACCCAACAACAGCAATATGGATCCCAGCTGCATATCCGTAAGTCGAGCTCTTTCTCCCTGCAGCAAGTTTACTAATGAAGTGCTCATATCCAGACTTACTCATGGCGCATTTGTTCTCATCAGCGGCCGTATCGGAGCAGTATATGGACACAAGAATGTTGTTCTTGTAGGCGGAGTGTGGTGGGTTCTCTGGTCTGTAGTCAATGGCTTCTGTACCCGAAGTCTTGTAACCTTCGCCATCGCGAGAGCCTTCGCTGGCATCGGTGCAGCATTTGTGATGCCAAATATTGTCGCTATCATCGGAATCACTTTTGCACCTGGCCGGATGAGAAACTTCACTCTTGGATTTTTCGGTTTCGGGTGTCCTGTAGGAGGCACACTTGGGGCGTTCTTCATGGGAGTCTTTATCAAATTCGCGGAGTGGCGATGGTTTTTCTTTTCGATGTGAGTTCTCAGAAGCCATCAGAAAATGAACCGGTACTAATAATTAATGTGCAGGGCGATTCTTGGTGCCATATTCTTTGCGGTGCTGTGGTTGGTATTACCACCGGAGTCATCGGTTGACAAGGAAGGAAATGTTGACTGGATTGGAGCCTTCCTCGGCATATGTGGTCTCGTCTTGTTCAATGTCGTATGGAAGTGAGTCTCCCGCCTCCTGTATTGTCGGCCTAGACTTTATACTAACCAGGTATCTTTGCAGTCAAGCGCCCGCAGTAGGGTGGCCAACGACTTACGAATATGCATTGCTTCTTGTCTCATTGCTAGCCTTCGCCTCATTTGGCTTATGGGAGCACAAGTTCGCTCGTCAACCAATTATGCCACTGGACATATGGACGGCTCCGTCATTCTTCGCCTTGATTCTTGTCGTCATCTTCAGTGTCATGTCTTACGGAATCTGTATCTGGTACTTGGTCGTATGGCAACAGCTTGTTCGGCAGTGGTCGCCTTTCCATTATGGAATTGGACTGTTGCCTCATGGGATTGTTGGAGGACTTTCAGCACCAATTGCAGCATGGCTGATACCTCGCGTGGCAGCACAATGGATCCTAGGATTTGGTGCATTTGCAGTTGCAATCTCGAGCATTCTTCTGACAACCATGCCTCCTCAGCAGTTATATTGGACTCAAGTATTTCCAGCAACCTTACTCATGGCTTTGTGTCCAGACTTCATCTTCACTGCGGCGCAGATAATTGCCACCAACTCAGTCAAGAGGCACGAACAGGGAATCGCCGGATCTCTGTTATCCCTGCTTCTCTTGTACAGTGCAAGTCTTGGCTTGGGGTTTGCGGGGACAGTTGAATCGCAAACAAATGAGAAGGGGATGGCAATCGTACGTGGATATCGTGGCGCTCTGTACCTTGCCATTGGACTTGCTGTTACAGCACTCGCACTGAACAGTCTTTTCGTTCGAGTGCCGAAGGATACACGAGAAGGATGGGCAAAAGATGATTGCTCCACGACTCCTGAACCGGAGGATGGCCAGTCACGTGACTAGCAGTCTCATCCGGGCGGAGAGGTTAATGAACCAGGAAGACGAGGTGATGATGAAGGTGACTTGAATGACTGCATATCTGGAACTTATTTGGAATGAACAGCGATCTGTTCCTGTGATGGAACATGGTCTGGGTTGGATTTTGGAAACACGCGTCAGTGCATCGTGGTCAGCAACTGTATCTGGATTAAGGTGAACTTTCATAGAAATGGATGTATTATGATTTCTCTCAAAATTGAATGCTTCCCTCGCCTCTGTGAAGAGGAGCCCGTGAGATTGCGGAACTTTGCAGCGTACTCTTGGATCAGAGCTTGCCGTTATCCGATGCAATCGAAGAAGATATGGCGTCTGTGACTCGCAAATTTCGATCAATGCTTCAACTGCTCGATTTCGATTGTTGGTAGCTCAATTCCATATCCTGTACGAAGGCTGACACTCAAACCAAAGATATGAAGGAAGGATCTGGTGAGTGGTCGTTGATTGCTTACGAGAGAAATTTAAAGCACATGCTGACATAATGGGGACCCCGCCACCCGTCCCCCGGTTCCCGGTTGCTGACGATCTGCCCCTCTGCCCCGCACCTGGCCAAAACCTGCTTCTCCTGAATGCTTCGAACCTTTATATTTTCTCGACCAACTCTTTATTTTACCTCAGCATTCACTGGCAATGATTATGTGTTACTGACATTGCAGGTCGACCTCTAGTATTGATTCCCTCCATGTTGATTGACCCTTGAGTTTCGATTCCTCTGGCTTTGTTCCCGTAAGCTGCAAGAGCCGAAGGAAGCCTCACCACTACGCCAAAATGGACAGAAATGATTTTCAACACCCAGTCGTGAACTGGAGGATGGACCTCACAGACTTACCCAGCAACTTTTCCATCCAACAGATGCGTGAAGCAGAATCGGTGGGATGGAGGGGTGGAGAGAATTTCTTCGATGGTTTGTGGCTTGCTCATCGTTCCCGAGCATTATCATTTCCTGACAACACATGGTTGTATAGGAAAACATGACGACTTTTGCTTCGTATGTGGCGATACCATGGAGTTATTCGAATGCCAGACTTGTGACAATTGTTACCACGCGGAATGCATGTCACCGACATTACAGCCCAGTGAAGTTCCAGGTTTCTGGTTCTGCCCTCACTGTGTAGACAGAGAGCTGCATATTCCACCAAACTCTCCGATAACACATTACTTCACGCCGGTTTCCCCAGCGCAACCATTTCCTTCTCCGGCGAAAACGCCAGGATGGAGTACCATGACCACTTCTCACAATGCAGAAAATAATCTTAAACGACCGGCAGTCACTTCAAATACAGAGGAAAATGTCGAAAAAGCACAAAGTCAAGTCTACCCAGACGGAAATTCCAGTGTAAAGGGTTCTACTCGGCCGGTTGAAACCGATTCAACCAGGGCAGTGCCCCATAAAGGCAGCACAGGTCGTCAGCGACACTCATATTCGCCACCGAGGAAGAAATCCAAGTACTCAGCCTTCTCAGTCGAGGTTGACAAGGCTTTGACTGTCATCCACAAAGAACTCGAGAAAGCTGCTCACATGGGAAGAGCGGAGGGAGGTTTTCAAGACAGGATACAAGCTTTGGAGCAGCAACTGAAGCTCAAGGATGGGCAAATCCAACTCGGAATCAAGGAACTTGAGTTTGCGAAAAGACAGCGCGGGGACTCAAATCTTCTTGAAGCTGAGAACAAAAAGTTAAAAGAGGAGAACTCGAATCTCGTAGGTTTGGTGAACAGGAAAGATGCTGAGCTGAAGGATTGGCGGGCCAAGCTGAGGAACATGATTGGAAGTGGACTGGATTGAAGCATAGACTTCCTTTCCGATTTCAAGATCCAGCCTCGATTTGATCCTTCCTTGCCGCTCGAGGACTAGCATGAGGTTAAAGTTCAGTTCAGACTGTGGTTGGCCTGGATAGGTTGAAGAATTTTTGGTGAACAGGGTCGTGTTATTCAAGAGCTGCAGTTAAGATCGTGTCAAATTTGACCGGCCTCGGGTGAATTTGGTATCGTCCCTCATGAACTTTGATTTGGATATGCAAGGGTGAATAGCCGCTTGGCGTATCCCGAAAGCAGCTTTATCTACCAAAATAAGCCAATTGTGTTTCAAATAGAGGCCTTCCCGTGGTTGTTAGTTAGGACGTCGCACAATTTCTAGTGTTCAGTAACTACAATCGACAATACACGAGGTATGCTCTGCTACAGATAACCAAGCTTCGCGGCTGAGTTTCTGTGTTTCCGGATTTCTTTTGCAATTTTGATTTTATATCCTGAATTTTTAGTAGGATTTTTTTTTTGGTACTGCGTTTCAGCACATAGGGAAGTTTTTGGCATCTTTTGAGCTGGGTTCGCTAGCTAGGCGAGGATGAAAAGGGGTATGATCCTGCCCCAAAGCTCCCACTCCCCCCGCTAGCTGTTGCGAGATCACCTACAAGAAAACTCTGAATACACGACCAGTTTTGAAAAGTGGCTGGCGTGTCCATGACTTGGGTTGCATGTTGCTTTCGGGTACAAAGCAGTATTAGGGATGAGACGCTCCTGTAGCACGGGCGCATCCAAGAATGGCACATTCTGGTGGGACGGCGATAGCATGATACAGCAATTGATTTGATCTTTGGTGTTCCAAAAGCACATCATCAATTTCTGTTTCCGCGGGCAACGGTAGCTTATGATCGAAAGACGATATTTAGGAGCAAAAAGCGTTACCCAGAAGCAAGAAAGATAGAGAAGATTTTTCTACAAAAGCCTGATTAATATCTTAAACTCTGTAACCTTCAGACAAATGGTTTACCAAATTAAAGCATCATGTCTGCCAGTAGCCTTCGAATGTAAACATTAAAAAAAGGGGGCCCCACCTGAGCTCCGCCAAACCCCGCATCAGCACGTGCCTCACCAATTTCAAACACCGACTTCCTCCCCACCCTTCAGTTCCTCCCCATCCCCAGCTCCACGCTCCTTCTTCCTTCTCAACACGTCAATTGCAATTCCTTAATACACAATGGGACTAATTAGCAAAACCCTCAATACCATCGTCCTCGGCGGAGTCGGTACCGCAGGCGGGTTCGCATTCTGGTAAGTACAATATTTTCAAGAGCTGCGAGAGCTGTGACCCAGGAGCTTTACTAGGAGCCCTCATCCCACCTTTCCTTGTCCATGTATTCTGGCGTGTCTATGCAGCTCCAAGCTTCCAGACCTCGATTCCTCTTTCGAATTCACAGTTCTAATCTGCCGTAGGACGCGCAATTCAAAATTCGTCCCAATATCCTCAGACGACGCGATATTTTCCTCCGCAGCATACCTCCGCAACAACCCAAACAAGAACCCACAAACGAAAGATTTATGTGTTAGAAAAGTACCCTTGAGCAAGATAAAGCCGCAATTATTAGAGAAAGAAGGAGAGGGAAAGCTAGTGGAGGCGTTTTGCGCAGGCGTTTGGGGCGGAATAGGTCAGCACATCTTGGGATGAAAGGAAGGGCGGCGCGCTCAATGGATGGGAATATGAGCTAATAAGATGTGCAACAGGATACGCATATCAACGTTCGTACCTCGAAAAGAAATACCGCAACAGCACCACAACCGCGCACCAACTCTGGACGCGTCCCGAACTGCTCTCCTCCACCTACGATGTCGGGACACAAATCACCGATCATTTTGAAGTCGTGTCTAAAACTCCGGAATCGATAGTTGTAAGGTGTGGAGATAGTCCGCTGAAAACTGGAGTGAGGGACTCGGATGGTTTGTTCGAGATGGGGGTTAAGATTAATCGCGACGAGGGGGTCGCGGAGTTTAGGTTGAAGAGTGTATTTTATAAGGGGCTTGGGAGGGCGGAGAATCCACCTATGCCGAACCATGTCGAGTTTGCGCATAGGCTGTATACGAAGCTTTGGATGGAGAGTGCGGTGAGTAATGTGATGATGTGAAGTTAATGGGAGAGTGTACATATGGACAGCGAGGAGAAGTAGGGGTTGGGTAAGGTCATGAATTCGTGAACGGGCGGTCTAAGTCTCTATCTATCTAGTTGATTTAGCACTATACCCTAATCTGTCTATAACGAACGCTAATTTACTCCAATACCATCGATCTATGCACATATATTTCTCTAGTGCTTGCTAACAACGGAGTTGAGCAGGTAATGTAGGTCGCGTGACCAGAACGTAGAAGACCTCTGAACCCCTTCTTTCGACTCAGTCTTCTTGGGAACAAAGTCGGCCTGATATATTTAGCTGGTGCTCGTGGCGTATGGAAGGCGGATCTACTCACGCCTGGCTCATAGACCTCTCTCTATCACACTTCTCCACATCCGCGTCCGAAGTATTGCCACTCTCTTCCAACTCCTCCGCGTCCGTCACTTCAGGGCCATGCTTCCCTCGACACCGATCCCAGAACTGCAACCAGACAGACTTCAACACGAACCCCAGCGCAGCGAAAACCAAGACCGGAGTCCCGAGAGCCACAGCCCAGCTCGGTGTCTCATGATCCCCGAGCACGATCCAGAGTTGTACTATGACGCCGAGAATGGCGATGTTGCTGCCGACTTGCAGGACGCTCCAGAAACCCCAGTACATCTGCATCAGGTCCTCTCCATCACAGAACTCGATGTTGAATAGGGCGAGGACTTCGAAGATTGTGGCTGCTAAGGAGAGGACGAGGCATAGGGAGACGAGAGATAGTTGGTGGACTCGGCGTCGGCGGACATTCCTCTTTTGCTTCGCGGCTTCTTTTGAGTTGAGTGCTTTTTCGAGGTCGTTGAGGTGTGTGCCGAGGGCAATGGATCTGTTTATTGTGTTAGTTATTGGTGCTAATGAAGCGGCGTTTGCTTGTAGATTAGAGGCGTACTTATGATGTTGTATTGAACTTATGCACATCAAGAACAAAACCTAGCTGTGGTCAGTCTTCAATTCCCACCCACTGCTTCAAAATTCGAAGGACCGAACGAGTTTTAAAGGATTTTGGATCATGAGGAACCACTTACAAAGAAGAATAGTAGCCAGAATACTGCATTTGCTTGGGGTAATGTCAGATGTGACATGAATCGAGCATAGTAGTCACAACGCAGGACGTCCTTCGTAGAGAACTTCCCCGTCATCTCGACAAACGAATGTTTATGAAAGCTGAAAATATGCCAAACAGCAGATGAAATCAAATAAAAGGAACCAGCGAGCTGAAAATCCGTGGTGCGTGGGGGTTTGATAAATGACGCCTGTACATGGAAGTTGGAATGCGGAGAAAACAGCGGAGGACGAAACGATTGGACGATAGATCACAATGTTGCCTAGAAACTCAAATCTTATGAGGCTGTGAAATACTTGGTCCAACAAGGTCCACGTTGCACCAGCAAAGTTTCTCTTTCACCTCGACAGTTGCGTTACCTAGCCAAGATCTGGACTGCGGTACTCGCTTTCAAGTACCGTGACGATCTCACCTGATTGACCTTATCTTGACGCAGAACCACTGCGTACACTTTCACCAAGCTGTCCTGATCGTCAGTGGTACTTATGAGATTTCTTGGGAGTGAAAGGTTTGTTGTGTTGTGGGGTTTGAGGCCAAGGTGATCGCCCAAGGGCCAAGGCCAAGAACGAGGCTGATGCCCTTGCCAAGGTCCGGCTACTGAGATAGAGTGTTAGGAACAAGAACATCCGGCGCGTCTTGAGTGTGGCATTGCTTGTCTGCCTCGTCATCGCTGATAAGGTGTGTTATAGCTCGAGGGACATTTAGAGCCTAGCTACTACCTTGCTTTTTTAAATATTCCCTGATCTGAGGAACAATCTGAAAAGTAGTGGCTCGTCACTTTACGAATGTTCCATAAGTTACAGTACATTGAAACGCAGCTTTGCGCCACGAGTTCTGACAATCATTAGTGGATGGTTCTCTTCGAAATGGGAAGGGGGTGCACTAAGAACCTCTTGGTCATCTGAGGTCGGCGAGTAAATTTGGACCACGCGGGCTTGATACTGGGACCTGGGCACCTCATACGAATTTGGCAGGCCCACTTCAACGGAGATGCTTTCAACATTGATATTGATTCGACCCGGAGGGAGGGGTTTAACCTAGCTAATCAGTTAGTAACCGCTCTCGAATGCCCAGACCACCTTTAGTCCTCTGATAAAGAATGCTCGAGCGGTAACACTCAGCTCAGTCGCAACAACAAGAATAAGAGATATCTTGCATACCACGTCTTTGAATCTTCCCAAACAGGTTCAAAAGGCTTGGAAAAGGATCTGATATGATCGAGTGGACAACCAATTTTCTGGCCTGGCTGGTTCATTGTCAGTAGGCTTGGAAAAGGATCTGATATGATCAAGTGGCCACCCAATGTTCTGGCCTGGCTGGTACAATGTCAGTATGCTCTTGGACATTGAGTTTGGAGGACGTGTATTCGTCCGGCGTCCAGCTGTCTATTAATCCCAACTTCCTATTGGTCCGTGAATCGCATCTCCAACTCCTTGTTATTGCCTTCCCTTTGTAGCCATGCAGTAACTCATACCATTAATCCCATCTTCTTACTGGCTTGTGAATCGCATCTTTGATGTTTCCACATGGTTTTCGAGCGGGGTAGTTGTAATTGCGATCATTCGTCAAGTGCCCAGCACTATAAAAGTGCTCCCTTCGTCCCTGAAACTCCTCTCCTTCTTCCATAAACAACACCTTCCACGGGCCAGAGATCCACAGCACTCTCTGCTTTCCATCCGAATGTACCAAAGAAACTCAGTACATTGACCTAGAGTCCATGCGAAATGTACCAAACAAACTCAGTACAATCATCCAAACACCGGCTCGGAGGTACAAGTCGCCGTCCTCCTATCCTACGTCATTGAAGCACTGCACACATCTCGATTGTTTATTTAGCGACCACGGGAAGTTTGACATTCGGCCCAGAACAGCTCCTCGACCAACCTTTCAAACTCCTCCTTTCAAGAATCTCTCCGATACTCCTCGAGGACCGTGGAATGTTCTGCACGTCGAGTATCTCTTCATTCTGATCAGAAAAGCTGTGGAGGATGTCTCGCCGCGTCGTCTCTTCCTTGAAGATTTTATCGCCATAGCCGAAGCAATGCACCGCTATTTTCAAAGCCCAGCAAATGCGACAAACATCACATATCCCATTCGTGGTGTGAACGCTATCCATACATACGCTATCAAACACTGCAAGAAGCGATTCTGGGAACTGCAGGCAAAGGTTGATAGGGAGCAGATTCGGAAGAGGGAAGGCGCGGCTGGCACTAGCAGCAGTGGATGAGGAAGCATTGTACAGGTTGTATATGGGACATTCAACTATAGTTTTTCAACAATTGTAAGTATCTCTCCAGATGATCATGGTCTTGATTTCGGCTGAAGTTGCTAACCTTCGCTTTGTGTTTGTGTGTTAGGATAGGGGAGGAGCGTGGTGGTGCCTTGTTGCCTTAGGCTTTTTGTCAGAATATCAGACCAATGTTAATAAAATGCTGGTACAATCAAAATCCCAACTCAGCTGCCCCAGTTCCAGAAAATGATGCTGCCTTGTTGCCTTAGGTTTCTATATCAGAATATCAGATCAATGTTCATAAAATGGTGGTACAATCAAATCCCAACTCAGCTTTGTTCGGAGTTCCGACGGAAGGGTCCCTAAGTCGACTCACTTTCAGTCGACTAACCCCTTTTCACCCAATAAGATTTAATCGAGATAGCCACACTAAGCTGGATTTAGCCTGCCTCCTCAGAATTGGATTTTTCTATCATATCCCAATAACCCTAACCATAACTAACCCTAACACCTAACCACTAACCCTAATTTTCGTGAGAAAATTTGGGTGCGAATTGAAGTGTGAGAGTGTTTGCGATGCGTTTGGCCCCCAACTGAGTCGACTTATGGAAAGCCGTTCCGACGTGGTGCAGCATTCCTTTCCGTTACTAACCGACCTCGGTGGCCGAGTAAGACACCTTAGCCCAACCTGGTGTCTCACAAGGCCATCTCATAATTCGAAAAGGGAGATTGAGGCCAGCCAACGTCCGATAACCAGCATGCACTGCCGACTCTGCCGTGCGGTGTGAACAGACAAATTTGGAAGAGAGAGAGAGAGAGAATCGTGAGCTATTGATTCTTAGGTCGAAGCTGATCGGTGATCACACCGTATTGTGTTTTTTCGGCCCTTGCCAATTCTTTTCCGTTGTTTCTTTCATTTGTTGCATCGAAGCATCAGGTCACGTTGTTGTGAACGAATCGACCAATTACGCTTACCATTGCTTGCAGGTGTTTTCGCGCACCACCCAGTGGCCTCGTATCGTTAAATGTTATTGCAGGATTTGGCAGGGTCGTTGAAAGTAACTCCAACCCCACTATGCCTAAAGCTTGTGCAGATTATGCCAGGGCTAGGCCGAGTCCTCCAATAAGCAAGCTCACATCCTTCTGTGCAACCAATAAGCAGAAAGGTTATCTTAACCTCACCACTCCGCTACGGCCCCTCCAGACATTCCATGCAACAAGGCTTTTTGTGCGCACCAAGCCATAGCGACAAACGAAGGCAGATTTCTGTGCTCCAGCCCAATCAAAAGCAGCCACCCCATATCAGAAGACCTATTTCTGGAGAGGCGGGCGCGGATCCTTTGCCAACGCCCGCATATTTTCAATTTGAACTAGTGCAAGGGTAAGCTACCTGCCGGGGGAACCCAAGACGTAGCAAAGACCATGAGCCTCACACCCCTGTCAGTCGAGCCACGACTTCAAGCCCGGACTTCTAAATCTCACCAAACCGACGACTCATTGGCGATGGAAAGCTCAGCTCTCCAATAATGACCGACTCTTTGCAGTTTTGGGGAAATTCTGAGCAGGATGAGCCCCAGAAATTATCGCTGCAAGGTTTGCGGCTGTTTTACTTTCTTCGAGTCCCGAGCAAGGCTGATGGGTCGCACGCCATAAGTGTGGTGTGCAAATTTCCATACATAAGATCCCCTGACTTTCCTCCGTTCAGCTCTTTTTCTGCCTTGTTATCCAGCCTGCTCAGTCAAGTCGCTCAGTCAAGTCGACCCCTCGATATTCAGTCCCGTTTCCAAATACCAGCAACTCATTTTACACGTCACTGTCTAACCAAGCAATCAAAATGGGCGAAATCAATCAACAAAATGTCTTGACCTATAATGGGGAGGATGGGAGAGATCACATCCCAGCTGTTCCGTTCTGGATTGCTATCATCCGCGGGGCGCAATTTGTATGCGACTTCATTTTCTTGCTCAAGTAATGCGCGCGTCCAGCTCGAGCTGACTTATATTCTAGCTCCTGGCACTTCTCATCATGGCTCTCTCTGCATTCGCTTCCTCCGTGTTTGGTGCTGCCTTCGTAAGTTTCTCCCCATCTCTCGCAGAAGTAAAACTCTACTAACGAATTCTCCAGTTCGCAGGCTATGGTAAGAAAGAATCATGCAGTATGAGAGAATACAAACTAACAAGACGTGTCAGGCATGGCATTTTTCATGTTCGCATGGACTTTGATCTTCCTAGGCTATGTACGTATAACTTCTTTTAGAGCAACCTACCGAGCAATTTCACTAATGTCGGAATAGATCTTTGGCGCCCCTCTATTCGCCCCTCAGGCATACAACTACTGGGCCCACCTCGGTCTCGAAATCGTAACCAACATCTTCTGGCTCTCGACCTTCGCCCTCCTCGCCGAAGAGTCAGCTGGCTGGGACGTCGTCGGTGCTTTCGGACTCGATGAATTCCTACCCGCTAACTGGAACGCTGCGATCAACGCTACCAAGGCATCCGCAGGACTCGGAGCACTCAACTGGGCCCTGTTCATTGTGACTCTTGTCTCATTCGGTACGTCTTCCTCCAACCCCTTCTCTCAAGGTTCGTGGCATAAAAGCTAATTGGGTTTTCTCTTCAGGCATCTTCCTCCACAGACATCGCCTCGCACACGGTGCCACCGGCTTCGCAAGCAACAGCTTCGGAGGCAATAGAGACGCGGAGAAGGGCAACACAGTCGTCACCACGCAATCCGTTGAGATGAACAATGTGCAGCATCATCAGGTGCAGCAGCAGTATCCGGTTTCTGCATAGAAAGCTCAAATCAAACCGTACACGAAATGTTTACCGCAAGACGAAATTGGAAGCCTATATCTATGAGCCGTTCTTTACTATGGAGATTGAGGTTGTGATTGTGACTGGGAGTCAGGTGGAGGTGGAGGTGGAAGGTTGGGGGGAGGGGAGGTGGTAATGGAAGGGAGCTGTTTGGACAATACGATACCCTGCTATATCCTGTCGTTGTGCGATTTTGCGCTGGTGCATTTTTATGTAATGGGAGCTTGAAGTCAAGTTCCCTGTGACGCTCGTTAGACTGCTTTCTGATCTCCAAGTTAATCTGATGCTTTTTGAAACGCAGAATCTGTCCTCGCACCACCATTGTCACATATCGCGACTTGCCAAGGCCAGAAGTCGAGTGATGCTTTTTTTTGTCTCTGCCAGCGTACAATGCGATGGAAGCTCGTTTTCAACTGACCACAAAGCCTTTCATGCCGGTGGATTAACTCGATGAAACAGTTAATCTCATAGAAATGACCTCATGGCATTTTCCACTTCCGTTTTCAGACCTGAACAGCTGAAGCTATGAGTGACCAAGCTTAAACCGAGATTGAACATTCTGAGCACACGCTACCAATGTCGGGTTCTGGATAACAGCAGACTGGGGCATGGATATGGGTATACCTATAGGTAATCTGGAGTTTCTAGATGGATTACTATCCAGAGAGATTAATCTGGATAGGATATCCACTACTAGAAAGCGGTAGTATACCCGGATATCCATATATATCTTATAAAGGAATATTTCATATAAATATACCTACTAGCGACCTATTAACTGGCTCTAAGATCTTACCTTCTATACTAAATTTAATCTCCTCCTCGTCCTCGTTCTTATCTAGTATTCCCCAACTTCTCAAGTATAATATATATTATATATTCTTACTCGTAATCCTTATCCTCTTCTTTAATACTAAATTACTAGTTATACTAAATATATATTCGGAAGGAATAGAGGTAACAGGAATCGCGAAGTAATCATATACGATTTAACAGATAATTGGGAAGGAGTATTACTTCGATTATATATAGAATTATAGGGCTTCCGGTTTCGTATCTCGTGGCAGAACTGGCTCTGCAAGCTACCGCTTAATCTCGTTACTTAATACTATAGATACTTGTAGGAGGGTTATTATATATTTATTCTATCTATATAAAGGATCCTCTCTCCAGGACTCTTGATTTGAAGATTCCGGTATAGGTATTCAACTATTAAGTATATTAATAGTATTATTCTCTATTTATTAATATACGAGTTTAACTAAGCCTATACTTCTCTTCTTGTATTAAGAGAATATATACTAAAAGTGATTCTTTACTAGTTTATAATCCCGTATATTCACACTTCTATCTGTCTCAAAAAGATATACCAAAGCCTTTAATTTATACCGTGGATCTGTGATAATTGTCACGAAAGAATATTATATTATAATGGCCTTTTTATAATAATCGGAAATAATAGAGTAAATTACTTTTATAATAATCTTGAGAATAGACTATATATCTTGAACTTACTAAATATTAAATTGTCTTTGGATATAAAGGTAATTCGGAATAGTATTATAGAAAGTAGAATATTCGTTAGTTTAAGACTGAATAATTAGATACTTGAAGATATTAAAAAATATAATCATCTCTTTTAATATATTCTAATTACTATTCATTAGAATAAGATTTGCCTTTATAGACTTATCCCATTCCTATATACTCAAAATAGCCCGAATCACAGATTCTATATCTAGATAAGTAACTAATATCTTATCTATTAAGTTCTATTATACGAGTATATTATAAACTAGATCTTTATATTTAATATCGAGAATAATATATATATTCTTGAGTTGAGAATAAGGAAACTTCCGGAATTTGAAGATAATAGTAAGATTTCGGAATTTATAAAAGGCGGAGTATTCGGAGATAGGAGGAGAAGATACTTTATTATTCTTATAGTAGTAATCGGAATAGTACTCTCGTAATTCTGTTTTAATAGACTTGAGGACTAAAGAGAAGAAGATTAATTAGAACTATTTATTTAATAGAAAAAATCACATTCTGGCTACTTTATATAATAGTATAAAAATATATAAGAGAAAGAGTAAATAGAATACTTTAATTCTTTAACTAGTAAATATATCTTTCTTATCTACTTGGACTATAATATTATATATATATATATAATAATATATATCTCCATTCTTATAGTTAAATATATAATAAAACTATACTTAATCGGAATATTCTATAATATCCCATTACTCTATAATTACTACTTCAAACTCGTCTAGTATCGAGTTATTCGGGAATATATTATCTCGTATAATAGAGATAATAGAGTAGATAATCTATAGTCAATTAGTAACTTTAATTAACTTCTCTATAAAGTATTATCCATTATAGACCGGTTCTGTAAACTCGAGTATATTAAGAAGTATATTATATATATATTCCTCCTTTATCTAATAGTATCCAATAATTATTATATAGTCCAATTTATTATTTCCTGTCTAAATATTAATTATTAATATAATCCTCCCTTCCGATTAAATATATTCCTGAAGCTTATTGAATTATATACTCTCTCTAACTTTATATTATATCTTGAGATCTCGTATAAGGGTTCTTCGGGATATCTATTTTATAATTGGAGAAAGGAATAAAAAGAATTTACGGGTCTCAAGCTAATTAATAATTCGGAAAGAGAGATTATTCTTGATAATAAATTTGAGAAGAAGAACTCAATATTACTTATTATATATTTAGTAACTAATAGGCATTTCTAAGAGAGTTAACTGGATTCCTGCCTTAGTAGTATACTGTTTAAGAAGCTCTTTCTCTTCTGATTTAGAAGTAGGAATACCTATATAGTATTTCCGATAGTGAGTCTTGTAATTATTTGTCCTATAGAGTATATAATCGATAATCTTCTCAAAGCTATAGCTATCTTGTATATATTTAATAATTATCTTATTATACTACTCCTCTATTATATAGCGAGTATATAGCGGGTATAAACCTCTGAACATATAGCTCTATATAGACTTTAGAACTGGAGCTCTCCATCTCACGGCCATACGGGAACATCGATTAGGTAGTAATATAGACTGAGTAGTTATTATACTAGTGGTCGCTCTGGGACATTTCGGTAATATTTCCCGAGGTGTAAGTGTCACTGGAAGAGTTGATAGAGGTACTATACGGAAGTCTAATACTTATTGGTTATATTATACTATTATAGAGATCGATTATGGGTATTGTGGGAGGAGAGGAAGTATAAGGAGAGGATACTGAAAATAGCTTTATTTTTTTGGGTACGGGAAAAGCTAAATCCAGTCCTCTGATTGACTAGAACTAGTCACATGACCCTTTACCCGAATAAACCACCCATCTAGCTCGATTCCTGGATATCCATCCAGAAGGATATATCCGGATGGATATCTATCTGCTATAGGCCGTGGATCTCACCGGGTATATCCATGCCCCAGTCTGGATAACAGTAAGCTGCATTGAATTTCTTGACATTTTCTCATTTGAGGCATAGAGATGCCTCTATCCAGGCTTGCCTATTACTCATATCAAAAGTAATCTTGCATTTAAGTTCAGAGACTTGGGTGGGTGATCATCGTGGTGAAGGTGGAGCTTTAAATTCAGATAGTCAAGTTTCAAAGAACTCTCTTTCTAATCAATACTGGTGAGTGGACCTTGGGGTTGGAAGAGAGTTCAGAGTTGAGACAGTGAATTAGGTTATAAATGTGGTAGCCCCGGCGCTGCAAAGGTTTCAAAAAGCAGCTTATCTAGGTAATCTCGATGACCTACTTTCTTTAACCCACTGTCAAGAAACCAAGCCACATCGCCCTTTCCTCCCCGAACAGAGTGGAAAATCTTCCACTCCAGATTACGGTATTTTCCCATAGTGGAGGAATATAGCCCTGTCGGACTTCTTCGATGACAACCTAATACGCATCCACCCTGAAAACGTCTGACGTGGGTGGAAAGTCCTAAAGAGCTTCTGGATATTCTCCAAGCCTCTGCTACAGAATTCTAATTCACCTTTCTCTCGTGGTGCAGTACTTCCAAGAACATTCTTATGCTAGATTTTAGATTGTCCAAATTGAGTTTTTCTGCTATTAACCTTGTGACGTTCTCTACAATTGTGTAACTCTTGAGCCAGAATGATTTGCAGTGAACGGGCATGCTGCAGGTCGTCCAGTCAGGAACCTAACTTGGAAGGCCGGGGAGCCACTATTCGACAGTTTTTTGTTTTTACAGAGAAACATATCTAAATTCTTTGTCCACTGTGATAATTCGTGTTGCGTTTTCGATATACAGTTTGCGCGCAGTTTTTGATAAAGAATAATCGGGCGTGATGTTGTATCCGTCTGATGCCAAGCCAAGAAAGGCGAAAACTTTGTCTCGAGGATCAGAAGACTAACAGGTTAAGTAGGTCATGGTGTCAGTTGGATATCACGGGCCTCTCTCCTTTAGTACTAGCCGTTCCCAATGGGGATTAGGCTATTCTAGTGGGATATAAGCTCCCCGAGCAGTCGCCCACTTGGCTCCTTAAACAACTTCTTTAAACATTACAATATATTCACTTTTCAAACTTCACCTCATGTGTATTGCACACTTGTAATTGCAACTATTAGTTATGAGCCTAGCCTTGCTTTAAATCCCATATTTACAAGTTTCTATTATAATAAGCTTGTAATTATAATAACTTCTTACTATTATTCAATATCGAATCGACTTATCTCGAACCGAAAACGCGATTATATTATTATTCGCCTTTAAATAAACTTGTTTTAAATCGAAAACAGTTCTTATACCTTATTTCCGTATAAATAAACTCCCTTAATGTGACGCTCCGAGACCGTCCCCTGTAACATCCGATACTACAGCACATGGCCTGCCTGTAACAACCAGGGTAGATGTTGCCCCGACCTGTACATATAGCTGTCTCTCTTTCTCTCTCTCCTTCTCTTCTTTAGCTTTAGATCCTTCGTTTATAGGCAATATCTAGAAGATCCGGATATCACGTTACACCTGGCTTATCCGTGCTCTTGTCTCTTACGTGCTGTTATATTATCTAAAGCTCACTTACCTTACCTGGGAAGGCTTCTATAATATCCCTACCTTTGTTTTCAGAAGTACTTGGAAGTATTGAGACCAGATCCTTAACGTCCCAGCCGCAGTGCTCTTCAAAGGGAGTTGAGAAGATTCACGCCGTACAAGACGGTCTGGATACCAACGAGAGTTGAGCAGTTCCTCTCCATTATCTAGGGAACTGGGTTCCCTCTCACTAACCTTTACGCAACTATACGAGACGATGTCTAAACGTCCCCAGAAGGCCAGCGGGCCTCCCCAACCCCCAAAGAATACCAGAGTCGTCGGCGACGGACAAGACAACCCCTCACTGTCCTCACACGACCTATCGGTACCAAAGGATTTGACGGACGCCAAGGCAAGCCTGTTACTCATATCCTTACTCTTCACCTCTCTATTGACGGCCAACGCCAAGAGAATATCCCCTTCCTGATCCTGGATCTAGGAAATCACGATATTATCCTGGGCCTTAAGTGGATGGTCTACTTTAATGTGTGGCTAAACCCACGAGACAAGCGGCTCATGTGGCCAGACGACCCTGAGTGTACGAACATTCCCTCTTTCCAAAAAGAGATCCAGGTTTCTAGGAACTTTCTCAAGCCAAAGAAGCCCGATCCAGTATACTAGCGGGATACCTCTGCTAGGGACCGAGCTATAAACCTAGAGGAGATATGTGACCGCTTGAACCGCTCCCAGTCTATAATATCAGTCATATTACAATATACTGAAACACTTATAGTATCCGATATTACAAGGCACTATAACACCTATTATAATTCCACACTCGGGAAATAAGACTCTAAACACGAGGGTAATAATCGAGTGGAATTCAAGATTATAAAAAGGAATATATATAACTGGAATATACGAGACTAAATCCGGAAAATATAATAAGAATTGAGTATTCTAGAAATAATAATCTTATTTTCCAAATCCGATTTGAGAAATTCAATCTATATAATATCTAGTCTATATTTAAGTATTTTAAAATCCTTGATAATATTTAATATTACTTATATTAATATTATTATATTTTATATATAATTTTATTATTATAAAAATATTTTCTTTATTATTAATCTTTACGAGATTTATTATATAATAAATAAAAAAGAAAATCTAAATAATAATATTATATTCGAGAAGATTAAAATTAAAGTATTAATTTAAAGTTAAGTCTATTTAAATATATTCTTAAAAGTAATCTATAATCGATTATTCTTATATTAATTATATAATTATTATATTTAATTAAAGTCTAAAAATATATTTAATTATAGTTTATTTTAATATTAATTAATAAATAAACTCAAGACTATTAAATAGTATTTATTTGAAAATCTTAATTAAGACTTTATTAAAATTAATTAAATTTTATATATTTTATTTATTCTCTTTATTAAAAAATCTAATAATAATTTATACTTTTATATTAACTTTTATAAATTTAATCTTTTATTATATAAAAACTATTATTCTTTATCTTTTATTAACAAGACTCTTACTCGTATTAATTAAATTAAAATCTTTATAAAATTTAATATATATTAAATATTTTACTAGATTTATATATATTTTAATTTTGAGAAATTAATTACTTTTTATATATATTATAAAATATATAAATATAAAATATTACTTTTTAATATTATTAATAAATTAGTAATATATTAATAATATATAAATTATATTTTATTTAATTATTTAAATAACTTTTATATAATTTATTTAAATAATATTTTAATTTATTCGAATAATATACTTTTTTATTATAAATATATAAATAAGATATTATAATATTTCTGAAATATTAATTTTTAAATAAATATTTATAAATATAAATTTGAAATTATTTATATAAAGTATTTGGATTTGATTATTAATATAAATAATATTAAAATAAATTCTAGAAAGATAAAAATAATTTATTATTAGAAAGAATTTAAAATAATTAAAAATATATAATTTTTTTTTAATTTTTATTTTTATTTTTATTATTAGTTTATTAACGATTTTAATATATTCTTTAAATCCCTTTTATAATTTATAAAGAATAATATTCTATTTAAATTTAATTATATTTATTATAAAACTTTTTAAGAATTTAAAAAGTATTTAATAAAGACTTTTATTCTCTATTATTATAATTATAATTTAAAGACTATATTTAAAATTAATATTTTAAATCGAATTATTACTAATATACTCTTATAATTATATTCTAATAATAATTAATATTTTATTAATTACTTTTCAAAAACTATAATCTCTTTTAAATTTAATTATTAGATTTATAATAAAAAAATATTTATTATTATATAATTATTTAATTATTAAAAACCGGAATTATAAAATAATTTTTAATAAATTAAAATCTATATAAATTATAAAGTCCTTGAATATTTTATAATTATTAAATATATTAAATAAAACTATTAATAAAATATTCTTTTATAATTATATATTAATCAAAAAAAGATAATATTAAAGTATATATTCTTTTTAAAAGAGAATTGGACTTTAAATCCTTTAAAAAATTTAAAGTTTATCTTTATATAAAGGCTTTATTCTAATCGGATTAAATAGATTCTTAAATCCAAGAAATTATAAAATTATATATTCTAGATTCGATATTATATAAATTGGTTTTATTTATTATTTATTTATTTATAATTAATTATATAATAGTCTTTTTATAAATTTTAAAAAAGTAAATAAAATATAAAGAAATAGACTTTATTCTCGCGAATAGATTATTCTTTAAAAGTAAATAATTAATAATACTCACGGATAATATAAATAAAGTCTTAATTATAAATCTAATTCGCGAAATCTATAATTAAATCTCTTTTATTCACTTCGAATAATCTAAAACTATTAGGATTCTAGATTAGAAATATTATTAAATAGGATTTAATATTAATATAATCTAGTATATACGAAATTAAATATCTAGACTATTATATTTATTACTAGTCTTTATTTATTTTTAATAATATATTATTATAAATTTCAAATTCTTTTTAATTAATAAATACGAATATAATATAATATATATAATAATAAATTAATTAAATAAATAAAATATTTCAATTTTTTATTATAAGATAATTATTATAAAAAATATAATATAATTTTATATTTTAAATATTTAATTTAAATTATTTATTATTTTCTATTTTTAAATAAATAAGTAAATAGTAATAATAAATTAATATTTAAATTAAAGACTTTAATTATTTATTAATTATTATTAAAATAATTAATTAGAATTATTATAAATTATAAATTATATATAATTAACTATATTATATAAGAATATTAAAATATTATCTTTTAAATTTTTAAATTTTTATTCTTTTTATATATTTTTTAATTAATAAATACTTTTAATTAATATTATTAAAGAATATTTAAATTAATAAAAGATATAAAAGATAATTAAAATCTTTTAAAATATTTAAAAAATAGTTTATATAATTATAAAATAAATAAAAAATAAAAAATAATATAATATTAATTTATATTATAAAATATTAAACTTTAAAATTAAAAATAAGATTTGAATATTAATTAGAAATTAAAAGATATAAAAATTAAATAAAAAACTAAATTATTAAATAATTAATTTATATAATATTATATATTAAATTGAATATTTATATAAAATCAAATTATTAAAATTTATAAGAATATATTTTATATTTTTAATAAATAAATTATAAAAGATTATAAATAATTTATTATTTAAATAATATAATAAATTATTATTCTTAATTCAAATTATAAATAATAAGAAATAAAAAGTAAAAGAAATAATTATTATATAAAAGATTTATAAAATTCTATTTTATAAAATTAAATAAATTAAATATAATAATAATTTAGAATAATATACAATAATTAACTTTAAATATATATTTTATAAATTATAAGACTTTTATTTAATAAATTAGAATTTATTAAAATTATTAATATTCTTAAATAATTGAATTTAAAAATAAAAAGAAAATATTAAATTATATAAAGAATAAAAGAATAATATTAAAATAATAAAAAGTTTAAGAATAAACTTTTTTAAAAAAGAAAAATAATATAATATTCCAAGACTATTCTTTATAATATTTAAAATCCTTATAATATTTTATATTATAATATATTTAAAACTCTTATATTATTTTATATTATAATATATAATTTATTTATAATAATTAAAATAGATATTATTTCGATTTATATATATAATTATTTTTTTCTTTTTCTTTTTCTCTTTTTTAATTTTAAATCTTTTATTTATAACTAATATTTAAAAAATTCGAATATTATATTATATTTAATTTATTTATATTCTTATCTCTTATATATTATTATATTTAAATAATTAAATTATCGAATAAGTTTTATATATTATTAATATTTATTAAAATTATAATTATAATTATATTTTTAAAAGTAATTACTATTACTTTTATTATATTAAAAGAGAAAAAATATTAATTATTATAAATTAAAATAATTCAAATAATAATAAAAGACTTTAAAAACTTTATTAATTTATTTATTCCTTTAATTAATTTAAAAATACTCGAGGAATTTATTAATTTAATATTTATAATTATTAAAATAATTATTATATTTAATTTTATATAAATTAATATTTTAAATAATAGTTTAATTTTAAATAAATTAAAGATTATTACTTTTACTTTCTTTAATTTACTAAAATAAAATTATTTATAAATATTTATAAATATTTATTTTATAAATTTAAAATTTATAATTTAAAAATTAAAATTATAAATAAACTTTAAATTAAAGTTTAATAAATAATTAATTATAAGAATTTATAATATATTTTAAAATATAATATTATATAAAAAATATTTAAAAAGTTTAAATAATATTTTTTTTTAAAATAAAATATATTAAAATAAGATTATTAAAATCTAATAATATATAATTTAATAATTAAAATATAAAATAATAATTATAATATAATTATTAAAAATTTAAATTAATTTATAATAAAGTAATTAAATATAAATTATTTAAAATTTAAAAAATTTATATTTATTATATTCTTATTATTATAATAATTATTTTTATTTTTATTTTTTTATATAATTAAAATTATTAATTATTTTATTTTATAAAAGAGAATTTATAAAAATCCAAATTTTAAAATATAATTTTAAAATTAAAAAAATTAATATACTTTTAAGTATTTAAATAATTTTTATTAATTTATTATAAAGTATTTATAATCTTTTTTTAAAAAATGAATTTAAATAATAATTTTATTATAAAATCATTTTACTTTTATAATAAAATCTATTTTTTTTATTTATAAAATAAATAATAATAAGTAATAAATTAATAAAATCAATAAATTATAAAACTAGTAGATTTAATATAAAACTAATCTTTGAATTCCTTAAAAGATTTAAATGAATATTTATTATATATATATAATAATCACGTATTTACTTTATATTTATTTAATAAAATATATAATAGTAATATAATTAATTTATAATTAATTAAAAGAATAAAAGTATATAAATATTTATAAATATTTTATTAATAATATATAATCCAAATTATATATAAATTTATTATATAATTTTCTATATAATAATTAATATATATTATAAATATTCTCTTTTTTAATAATCTTATTTTTAAAATCTCTTATATTTATTTTAATAAATTATCTTTATTATTTTAAAATAAACTTTTAATTAATATTAAAAGTAATATATTAAAAAAATAATTAATCTAATTAATTAAATTATAATTATAAAAAAAAAAATTATAATTATAAAAAAAATAATCATGATTAAATTATGATTATAATTATTTAAAGTCATATGTGATCACGTGACCTCAAATTTCCCAAGATTTAATTAATAATAATTAAAGAACTCGTTAATCCTTTTATAAATTATATTAAATAAAACTAATATTTATAAAACTAAAGTTAAATATTAATTTTCTTTTATAAAAAACTGATTTTCCTTCTTTAAAATAAAATTCTTATTATTTTTCTCTTTCTTTTTTACTTCTTTTAATTCTTCCTTAAACACTCTTCAATTCTTTAAATAAGATATTTTCTCAAAAGTACTCTTATTAAATCTATTTCTTAATTTAGTTATAATAAGAGCTCCTTGAGAAAAGAATCTTTTACTAGAGATTAAAGAAATAGGAATTCCTAGATATTTTCGAGTTATTAAAAAAAGTACCGAAAATCTAGAAGTATTAGACTTTCAATAATCTAAAGGTTTAATCTATATATATATTAGCTTTTTTTCATTAAAAAATATAAAGGAATTATAAGAGAATTATAAAAATATATATAATTTAAAATTTACTTTTTTATTTATCCTTTTCTTTTCTAAATAGATTATTAATTCGTCCTTCTCAAATTCCTCTTTATCACTTATATAAATATCATCCTTATCTTCGGATTCGGTTATACTAATATCCGAGGACTCGATTATAACTCGAGTAATATTAAAATCATATTTATATCTAATAAATTAATTAATTAAAATTTTTAAAAATTTAATAATTAAATAATTAAAATAATTACTTATATATTATAATCATTTTTTAATCGATTATATATATTCGAAGATATACTAGTAAATAAGCCGATTTTAGATAATCCTTCTTATTTAATTCAAGAGTCTAAAATAAGAATTAAATAAAAAACTTTACTTTTATTATTTAAAACTCCAGTTTTTGAATAATATTTTCGAAGTTTAACTATTCTTTTATTTATAACTTCAGAAATAGTTTTATCTTATTAAAAATTTAATATTTATTAATAAATTTTAAAAGAATTTAAAATAAAACTTATTTGAAATTCGATTTTAAAATCCTTTAACTTTTTATATATTTTATATATTTCAAGTATAATATAATATATAATCGGATATTTCTCAGTTTAAAGTTTTATAATAACTTTTACAAATATAAAAATTATATTTAAAATATTTTTTAAATAAGTAATTTCTATATTTATAAGAATTAAACTTTTATCTTTAAAAGCTTTTGAATTTAAATTATTAATTACTATTTTAATAGTTTAATATATATATAAAAAGTCTTTTAATATATAATAAATTAAAGATTATTTTATTTTTTAATCTAATATAAATTAAATAAATAAATAAATAATTTAATAAAAGAATATTTATAAATAAATCACTTATCAAATTGAGGAAATTAATACTTTTTTATATTAAAAGTCTTAATTTGAGCTTCTAATAATCTTCGATTTTCTTGATTATATTTAAGGCTTATTATAATCCTTTTTACTTTATATTAAATTAAAAAATCTAAAAAAAAATTAATATTAATTAATTATTAAATTATTTAATAAAGAGACTTATTTATACTTTATTCTAAAAGCTCTTCTTCTTCATTCTCGACTAATTTCGTAATATATATATCTTTAATATAAGAAGTTTTATAATCGTTTTTAATAAGAGCCTTTAATATATTTTAAATTATAAAGTTTAATATATATACTATATATGGAATATTTCCTTGAAATTTAATCGATTCCTTATTATAATATTTTATAAAGGCTTTTATTAAAGTGTTATTTGAAAAGGTATTATCTCGAATAATACTAAAAAGAAAAAGTTAATTTAATTAATTTTTAAATTAATATTACTTATCTAATAATATTATATTCGATATTATATTCTTTTAATATCTTTAATAAGACTGAATTCATATACACACTTGAATATATATCCTTTAAATCTTTTATAACTAATAAATATAATTTTAAATTAAAATCTTTTATAACTAATAAATATAATTTTAAATTAAAATCTTTATTTATAAAATATCTAAAAACTAATTAATATTAATATTATATTATTTATTAAATATAAAAAAGACTTATATAATAATATCTAAAAAGGCCTTTTGATTTATAATAGTTTAAGTGTTTAAAGTAATAGAGAATACTCTTTGAGAATTAATATTTTCACTTAATTCTTCTTTTATTTCATTATTCTTCTTTAAATAAATTAAATTAAACTCATCTATGAGAATTTTAAAGTAAATAAAAAATACTTAACTATTATATATTAGTTTATATTAATAATTAATAAATTAATAAATACTTATTTATTTAAATAATTAAGAAGTTATTTAAAACTTGAAATTATTATAATTTTAAAAGAGATATTATTATTAATTAAAAAGTTTAATAATAATCTTTTAAAGTGATTAATAATAAAGCTTTCTTGTCTTAAATCCGTATAATTATTAAGTAAATTAAGTAAAGTAGATTGACTTGATTAAGAAAAAGAGATTTTACTTTTATTTATTATTTATTAATTTTAATTAATATAATTAATATAATTAATAAAGGGTATTTACTATTATTATTATTAGTGTTTAATAGTTTAAGATTAATATATTTATATCAAATAAGTATATAAGTCTTATAATTATTTATAGATTTGCTAATAGATTAATTTTCTTATATTTTACTATTATATAAATTAGTTTAAAAATTATTATTAATTAATATAATAATTTACTTATAGTCCCTAATTAAACACTTAATAGTATATATCCTAGAATTATTTGAGTCCTCTTGAATAGAATTTAAAGTCTTTTTTAAAAGTTGATTTTTGAAAAGAGAAACCAGGTTCTTAATAGATTCTAGTTCAAAATCAAAGTGATTTTAAAACCTATTATATTGAACTTTAATTAATCGAGATATTTTAAGTATATTAAGTATAAATAAGTCTTTTTATAAATGAAAGTGTTTTAATTCGATTAATAATTAAAATTTAATAAGTATTTGAAATATAAAAAAATAAAAGGAAATCGAAGAAATTTATATATTCTTATAAAATATTTTAATATTCTAAGAGTTTCTTTAATAAACTTTTAATTCAAAATCATTTCTTAATTTCAAAATATCTTTTTTATTATAATTATTAATTTTTTGGATTATAAATAAGAATATTATTAAATTTTGAAATAAAGGATATTTTAGAAATATTATTATAATAATATTATTTAATAATATTTAATAAAATAATAGGATAATACTAGACTCTCGTTAAGCTTTATTAGACTTAAGTCTAGTCTAGTGACCGCCGGACCGAATTTTTCCGGATCACGTGGGTCACGTGATTTTCTAATTAATATAATTATAATTTAATTATAATTATATTAATTTAATTATAATTTGATTATAATTATAATCTTTTTTAATTAATTATAATTATAATTATATTTAAAAAATAATTATAATTATTAATATATTAATTAAAAGAATATATAAATTATAATAATAATTAATATATAAATTATATTTATATTTTCGTAAAATTCTTATTAATATTAATTTATTAATAAGAAAATAATTAATAATAAATGAAATAATAATTATAATATTATATATATTATTTATATATAATATATTCTTATTAGTTTAATTAAGAATTATATTCTTTTATATTAAAATATTATTTTATATTTTAATACTTTTTTTTATTTAATATATTAAATATTTTAAATAATTTCAAAAATAGAAAATTTTATATATAAATAATATATAAAAGTTTTAAATATTTTAAAGAAAACGAATTTGTCTTTTGGAAATCTTTAAGAATTAATATAATTATAATATATTATATTCGAAATAAAATTAATATAAATTCGCGAGTAATTAATTTAAATACTTTATTAATATTATTTAAAAATCAGATTACTCTTTATAAAATAATCTTTTTTTCTTAAATTAATAATATAATATTTTATATATTTATACTTTTTAGTTTTTTCTTTTATTCCTTTTTAAAACTTTCTTTAATTAGATTTTCAATTTAATTTTCAAATTTCCAAAATATTATAATTTTATTAAATTAATTAAAAGTAATATAATAATCTTTTAAATATCTTTTTAAAAATTAATTAATATTTTAAATACTTTAAATATTTAATTATTAATTTAAATATATAATATATTTAAATATTTAATTTAAAGAATTATAAATACTATTTTAATAATAAAGGAAAATATATTCTAATAAATTCTTTTAAGATTCCTATTTGAATTTTCTAAAAATTATTTAAATTTCTAAAAACTAATATAAAAATATTAAATCCTATATACTCTTTCGAAAACTTATCGGATTTAGAAAAATTAAATTAATTAATAAAAAATATTCCTTAATATAAAATGAATAGTAATAGATAATAAGTTAATAGAATCAGTGAATTGTGAGACTAGTGAATTCAGTATAGAATTAATCTTTAAACCCTTTAAGAGATTTAAGTGAATATTTATTATATATATATAAGTGATTATATATCTATTTTATACTTATTTAATAAAATATATAATAGTAATATAATTGATTTACAATTAACTGGAGGAGTAAAAGTGTATAAGTACTTATAAGTACTTTATTAATAGTATATAAACTTATCTTATAATTTCTTATATAATAATTAATATATATTATAATTATTCTCTCTTTTAATAATTTTATCTTTAAGATCTCTTATATTTATTTTAGTAAACTATTTTTATTATTTGGAATAAACTTTTAATTAATATTAAAGGAATATATAAATTATAATAATAATTAATATATAAATTATATTTATATTTTTATAAAATTATTACTAGTACTAATTCGTTAATAGAAAGGTGATTAATATTAAATAAAATAATAATTATAATATTATATATATTATTTATATATAATATACTCTTATTAGTCCGATTAAAAATTATATTTCTTTATATTAAAGTATTATTCTATATCTTAATACTTCTTCTCGTTTAATATATTAAATATTTTAAATAATTTCAAAAATAGAAAAATTTATATATAAATAATATATAAATATTTCAAATACTTTAAAGAAAACGAATTTGTTTTTTAAAAGTCTTTAAGAATTAATATTATTATAATATATTATATCTAGAATAAGATTAATATAAATTCGCGAATAATTAATCCAGATATTTTATTAATATTATTTAAGAATTAAATTATTTCCTATAAAATAATCTTTTTTCTTTAAATTAATAATATAATATTTTATATATTTATATATTCCAATTTCTTCTTTTATTCCTTTTCAAGACTTTCTTTAATTAGATTTTCAATTTGATTTCCAAATTTCCAAAATATTATAATTATATTAAATTAATTAAAAATAATATAATAATCTTTTAAATACTTTTTTAAAGGTTAATTAATATTTTAAATATTTTAAATATTTAATTATTAATCTAGATATATAATATATTTAAATATCTAATTTAAAGAATTATAAATACTATTTTAATAATAAAGGAAAATATATTCTAGTAAATTCCTTTAAGATTTCTACTTGAATTTCTTAAATTTCTTTGAATTTTTCAAATTTTCAAAAATTAATATAGAAATATCAGATTTCTTATATTCTTTTGGAAATTTACTAGATCTGGAAAGATATAATCGAGATCTGGAAAATATATCTTGATATTTATTCTAGTATATATAAAATTAATATATATAATTCCCGAGACTAGATCTTCGAGAAATAAAAGAATAAGTATAAGATTATTAATTTTTTTTATTATATAAAGACTTTTAATAAGAATAATCCAGATTTATAAGAAAATATTTTATTAATAAATTTTCATTATCCTTTTAAGTATTTAATTAATATATAATAGGAATTCCGTAATATATATAATATAAGTATTATATTAATTATTAGTATTTTCAAAGAATTTAAAAAAATATTAATTATAAATATCTCGAATTCGGAAAATATAATATTTATAATAATTAAAGAATTAATTATAAAAATTCGGACTTATTATAAAGTTTTTATAACTATTATAAGTTTATTTTTATTCTTTTTAAATCTTATTTTATTAATACTTTTTATAGAATTATATTATTCCTGAATTGAAAGAGTATATTCCGAAAGAGATTATTTAATATTTTATAAATATTTGAGATTATTTAATATTTGGAATTTAATATTTTTCTTTAATAGAAAATAATATTATTAAATTAAAAATTATTTTTTATTTAAAATACTCGTAATTAAACTATTTATAATAAATCTCTTTTACTTTTCTTTATAATCTTTTTCTTAAAATATAAATATAATTATTTTATAAATCTTAATAAAACCTTAAAAACCCTTATAGAAAAAAAAACTCAAGGAAAGAATATTTCAATTACTATTCAAGACCTTTCTTAATTTATCTAGTCCTTTCTTTATTTATAAGGACCAATCTCTTTATTTTAATAAATTAAAGCTTTTTAATATTTTAAAAGAATTTTATAAAATCTCTATTAATTCCAAATTATAATTTTTATTATATGATTTTAAAAGATCTTTAATATTTTTAAGATTAAAGAAAGTAAAGAATTATATATTATAATTATCCGATTAAGATCTTTATTTAATTAAATATTAATATTTCTTATATCTATTATCTTATTTATAATTAATAATAGTTTTAATTTCTTATTCTTATTCTTTATTATTATTTATAAATTCCGGAAATTCTTTAATAAAGTATAAATTAAAGTCTTATTCCTTTTTTATTATATATTCTTTAAAAAGGGAAATATAAAAAGTTAAATATAATCTATTATATAAATTTAAGAATTTTAATTTATATATAAATTCATTAATATATTCAAGGATCTTGAATAGACTTATAAATTTGAATATAAATTTTCCCGATTTTAATTTGAGATTTTTAATTAATAATATAATTTAGACTTCTTTAAAATAATATTTCATTAACTGATATTTATTATAATAGATTTCTCGATTATTTTATATATAATCCTAGAGTTCTTAAAACTTTTTTCACTTTTCAAGAAAAATCTCCAATCTCTTATATATAACCGGTACTTTCCCTTTAATCCTATTCTCAAGATTTTATAAAAGTTTTGAATAATAATTATAATATACCTTAAATAATATATTTTACAAAATTTAATACTTTAAATTATTATATATAAATTTTATAAAAGACAATTTCTCAATTTAATTATTCTTTTGGAAATTATAATAACTTTTCAAATAATATTTAAGAGTCTGGTTTTATCTTTTTATTTATTTATTTATTTATAAATAAAATACTATATTTAAGTATTATTTATATATTAAATAATAATAAAAAGTAAATTAAAAATGACTTGTGAATACTATTTCCCGATTAGAGATAATTCTATTAAGTATATTAAATAATAAGAATATATTTTCTTATATAAGTTTAATAAATTCCGAAGAGTTAATTGTCTTATTATAAATAATATATTTAATTATTTTCAAATATCAATTAATAATAATAAGAATTATATTAAAATCAAGATCTCTTATCGGGTTTTTATATAATAATAAACTTATAATAAAATCTATAAAGATTTTATTCTAAAGTCTTTCAAGTTATAATAAGTTATTTAATAGATTATATAATATATATTATTTAATTTTAACTTTTTAATAAATATTATATTCTTTATAGTATATATAAATATCAATTTTTATATTTTTCCAATATTAAAATCTTTTAAGGAATTCGAATATCTTCTCGATTTTATAATATTTTATTAAAGGATTATTATAATAAAATTTTATAATTTCTTTATATAATATTAAGTCCTTTAATATAATAACTCTTGACTCGTATTTAAATAGACTCGAATTATTTATTATTCAAATTTTCTTTTTATTAGTATTTCTTTTATTAAGTTTCTTTTTTATAATATTTTAATATCAGGAATTATTCCTTTGAATTACTTAAATAATATCTAGTAATAGTTTAAATAAAGGAACTAGTATTATAATCCTTTTAATAATTATATATATTTATATTTATAAAATTAAATATTTATAATTATTCAATTCGAAAACTCGAGAAAATAAGTCTTTAATACTTTTAAATAATAAAGTTAAGAATATTCTTTTTATATTAATATTTAAAATAATATTTTTAAAGTATATTTTATTATTTTAATTCCTTTATAAATAATCCAAATAAAGATTTCTTTATTCTTTATATAATAAATAATTCTTTCAAGTTATAATAGAAATAATAAACTTTATAAATTCATTTTCGAAAAGCGACTTTTTAATAATTTATATAATTGTTTAAATTATAATAATAAAAGTTCCTTTAAGTTTATTCTAAAAGATTAAGAATTCCAAGAGTCTTATTAATAAGAGAAAGAGGATATTAATTCTTTATCGTGACTTTATTAAATTTACAATAATTGATACAAAATCGAAAGCCTTTATTCTTCTTCGAAATAAAGAGAATAGGGACTTTAATAGAACTTATATTAGATTTAATTTAATATTTATAAATTATATCCTATAAGTATAAATATAATACTTTTAATTAAACTTTTAATAAATTATATAAGGGACTATAAGGAATTAGTTTATTTATATTAATTGAATATTTAATATCTTTCAAATCAAGGAATTTTAATACTTTATCGGAATTAAAATAATCCAATATATTATAATCAGATTCTCGAAGATATAATAATACTTCCGAGACTCTTTAATAAAGAATATTAATCTAATATATAATTATATTAAGACTATTATAATTAGAATTATATAATAATATAAATACTTGAAAACTATTATAAAAACACGATTTCCAATTTCTCGAATAATTATATTCGCTTTTTATTATAAATAATATTTAAGACTCAATATTTAATAAACTATTAAACTCCTTATTAAACTCTTTCGGAATAAGAATCTTAATATTATTAAACTATATCGGAATATAAGTTTATCTTTTCTTAATATAATTAATATATTATATAATAGTTTTTTTATAAAATTTTATATTAAAAATAAAATAATAAATATTAATATTCTTATAATTATAAAACCGGAATTTGAACGGATATATCTCGTTATAATTATTTATAATAAAAATCTCAAGATTATAAATTTAATAGACTTTAAATTTATTATTATAAAAGGTTATAAATTCTTAATTATATTCAATTAAGAATACAAATCCCTTATTTTAAATTCACTTATTATTAAGGAAATTATAATCTATTCTTGTATTTCTTAATTTAATAAATATCTTAAAGATACTTATTTTAGGTTAAGTCAATCGAGTATAAATTATTATATAAGTAAATATGCCTTTTTTATTAAGATTATAATTATTAATACTTAAGACTTAGTCTTTTCTTTTCCCGAGTCCTTTATAGGATTTGAATATAATTACTCTTCTTGAATAATCTGGTTTACTTATTATTAAAGGTTTCGGAAATTCTCTTAAACCTTTACTTTTTCAGGATTTTACTTTACTTATTTATTATATTTGGAATATCTCTTATTATTTATATAATATCCTTTTTAATTATAAGTATAATAGACTATATTAATAAAAGAATTAAATCTGGAAAGGGATCTAGAAAGTCCAGAATTATTATTAAATATATTATTATAATATAATCTAGACTTTTCCTTTTTCTTTTAATATTCCTAGAAGTTTAAATCTCTAATTCTAGAATCTTTCGAGATAGAATTACTTTTACTTGAATCTCCCGTTTTTCCTTTCTTTATTTATAAATAAATAAGGTTTTTAATCTATTAAACTTATTTAATCTAGTATCTTATAGACTTTATTTCTTTTTTATAAAGTATAAAAGTAAATTACTTTTTAATCTCTTTATCTATTAAAGTAATATTAAGAATTCTTACCTGGTCCCTTTTAGAATATAGTTTTTAATTTACTTTAAAAGAAGTTATTCGAGTATATAACTTGGAGACTGATTCTTTATTTAATTATTAGAGTTCTCAAAGGCCCTGAAATACTTCTTATTAATATATTTGAGATATAGTAATTATATTAGCCAAAAAGGCCTTAAAACTTTCTTAATAAATCCTATAAAGAGAAGGACTTTATTTTCGTATAGTCTTTTAAATATTATAAATATTATCTTATAATATACTTATTATAATATTTACTCGAATTAAATACTTATTATAAGTCTATAACTAGGTCCTGAAAACTTATTCTTAAAAGGAAATAAAAGTTCTTTATTTATTCAAATTCTTTTCATAATATATATTAAGAATTTAGACCTTATAAGACTTTTTCCTATTAAGTTCCATTTTGAGTTTATTATATTATAATTCTAAAATAATAATATTATTAAAATTATTAATATTTATTAAATCAGATATAAAAGAATTTTCTTATTCCAATTTAGTATTCTCCGAATCCAAGAATTAAGAGGAAACAAGAGTCAAATTAATAAATAAATTATTAATAAAGATAATTAATCTCAAGTCTTTTTATAAAATATTCTTCTTTTATTAAAGATCCAAGATATAATAGTTAATTATATTAATTTCTTGTCTTTTTTCTTATAAATAATTAATATTAGAAGTCAAGAATACTTTAATATCTCTTATTATTATAATTTAAGTATTAAGAATAAACTTATTATTATTATTAATAGGATTATTATTATTATTATTACGGTTATTAATAAGGATTTAGAATTCTTTATTATTAAAAATAAGATTTAATAACTCTTTACTATTCTTATTAATAGTTTAGTTAATTTTACCGGTTTAATTAAATACCGGAATAATACTTTTAGAATAGTGATTTAATATTATTATTTATTAAACTATCTCTTATTAAAGAGTAAAGAGATTAGTTTATAAGATAAATAATAATAGATAATAAATTAATAGAATTAATAAATTGTGAAACTAGTGGATTTAATATAAAACTAATCTTTAAACCCTTTAAGAGATTTAAGTAAATATCTATTATATATATATAAGTGATCACGCGTTTACCTTATACTTATTTAATAAAATATATAATAGTAATATAATTGATTTATAATAAATCGGAAGAGTAAAAGTATATAAACACTTATAAGTACTTTACTAATAATATATAATCCAAATTATATATAAACTTATCTTATGATTTTCTATATAATAACTAGTATATATTATATTTAATATATATTTAAAAATTTATATAATATATAAAAAAAATATTAATAATTTCTAATTCTAGATTTAAAAGAAATAGAAAAGAATTAATAAATTTATTAATTTTTTTTATTATATAATAATTATATATAAAAAATCGAATTTATAAACTAATATTTTTAAAGTAAATTTTTATTATCTTTTAAAATCCTTAATTAATTTATAATAGAAATATTATAAAATATATAATATAAATATTATATTAATTATTAATATCTTTAAGGAATTTAAAAAACTATTAATAATTAATATTTCGAATTCGAATAATATAATAATTATTATAATTAAAGAATTAATTATAAAAATTCGAATTTATTATAAAGTTTATATAATAATTATAAATTTATTTTTATTCTTTTTAAATTTTATTTTATTAATACTTTTTATAAAATTATATTATTCTCGAATTAAAAGAATATATTTCAAAAAAAATTATTTAATATTTAAAATTTAATATTTTTCTTTAATAGAAAATAATATTATTAGATTAAATTTCTTTTTATTTAAAATACTTATAATTAGATTATTTATAATAAATCTTTTTTATTCTTCTTTATAATTTTTCTTTTAAAACGTGAATATAATTATTTTATAAATTTTAATAAAATCTTAAAAATCCTTATAAAAAAAAAACTCAAGAGAAAATATTTTAATTACTATTTAAAACTTTTTTTAATTTATTTAATCCTTTCTTTATTTATAAAAACTAATCTTTTTATTTTAATAAATTAAAGTTTTTTAATACTTTAAAAGAATATTATAAAATTTCTATTAGTTTTAAATTATAATTTTTATTATATAATTTTAAAAAATCTATAATATTTTCAAGATTAAAAAAAGAAATATAAAAAATTAACTATAATTTATTATATAAATTTGGAAATTTTAATTTATATATAAATTCACTAATATATTTAAGGATTTTAAATAAATTTATAAATTTAAATATAAGTTTTCCCGGTTTAAATTTGAGATTTTTAATTAATAATATAATTTAAACTTTTTTAAAATAGTATTTTATTAATTAATATTTATTATAATAAGTCTTTTAATTAATTTATATATAATTTTAAAATTCTTAAAACTTTTTCTATTCTTTAAAAAGAATATTTAATTTCTTATATATAATTAATATTTTTTCTTTAATTCTATTTTTAAAATTTTATAAAAGATTTAAATAATAATTATAATATATTTTAAATAATATATTTTATAAAATTTAATATTTTAAATTATTATATATAAATTTTATAAAAGATAATTTCTTAAATTAATTATTCTTTTAGAGATTATAATAACTTTTTAAATAATATTCAAGAATTTAATTTTATTTTTCTATTTATTTATTTATTTATTTATTTATTTATTTATAAATAGAATATTATATTTAAATATTATTTATATATTAAATAATAATAGAAAATAAATTAAAAATTATTTATAAAAACTATTTCTCGATTAAAAACAATTCTATTAAATATATTAAATAATAAAAATATATTTTCTTATATAAATTTAATAAATTCAAAAAAGTTAATTATTTTATTATAAATAATATATTTAATCATTTTCGAATATTAATTAATAATAATAAGAATTATATTAAAATTAAAATTTCTTATTAGATTTTTATATAATAATAAACTTATAATAAAATTTATAAAAATCTTATTTTAAAGTCTTTTAAATTATAATAAATTATTTAATAGATTATATAATATATATTATTTAGTTTTAATTCTTTAATAAATATTATATTCTTTATAATATATATAAATATTAGTTTTTATATTTTTTTAATATTAGAATCTTTTAAGAAATTCGAATATCTTTTCGATTTTATAATATTTTATTAAAGGATTATTATAATAAAATTTTATAATTTCTTTATATAATATTAAATCTTCTAATATAATAACTCTTGATTTATATTTAAATAAACTCGAATTATTTATTATTCAGATTTTCTTTTTATTAATATTTTTTTTATTAAATTTCTTTTTTATAATATTTTAATATTAAGAATTATTCTTTTAAACTATTTAAATAATATTTAATAATAGTTTAAATAAAGGAATTAATATTATAATCCTTTTAATAATTATATATATTTATAATTATTTAATTTAAAGACTCGAGAAAATAAATCTTTAATACTTTTAAATAATAAAATTAAAAATATTCTCTTTATATTAATATTTAAAATAATACTTTTAAGATATATTTTATTATTTTAATTCTTTTATAAATAATTTAAATAAAGATTTTTTAATTCTTTATATAATAAATAATCTTCTTGAATTATAATAAAAATAATAAATTTATAAAATTTATTTTCGAAAAGTGACTTTTTAATAATTTATATAATTATTTAAATTATAATAATAAAAGCTTTTTTAAATTTATTTTAAAAAATTAAAAATTATATTATATTAATAGGATTATTAATATAATTAAAGTATTTATTAAATCTATTTATAAGATTTAAAATATTTTTATAATATATAATCTTAAAATTATATATTATAAAATATATTATTAAATATATCTAATAGTTTTTTAAATATTTTATTTTTATAAAATATTAAAGATTTTTATAATTAATAATAATTTTTAAAATAATAATATTAATATTTAAAGACTTTTATAATTATAAAAAGTTTTTTATTATAAATATTATAATTATATTTAATTTTAATAAATTTCCAAAATTAAAATACTATTAGATATTAATATTATTTAATTTTATTATTAATTTTATATTATTATAAAATAGAATTTATAATTATAAATTTTAATATATTAATTTCTATTTTAATCTTTTTAAAAGAATTGAAATAGACTAAAATAAATATTAAAATAAATATATTTTTTAAGAATTGAAAACTCTTTTATATTATTTTTATTTATTAGAATAGACCGGTTTTATAATCTTATTTTATATTCTTTAAAAAGTTTATAAATTTAAAAATTATATATAAATACTAATAAATAAATCTATAATAAAAGTTTATAAATTTAAGAAAAACTTAAATATTATAAAATAATTCTAATTTGGACTATTTAATAATATTATAAATTCGTTTAGAATTTATTTAAATATTTTTTATATTAATAAAAAATTCGAAAAATTCGATTTTCTTAATATTAAATTTATATTTATTTAATTTATAAAATAAATTATTTTTATATAATCTAATAAATATTTAATAAATATAATTATAATATTTATTTTTATTTTATAAATATATAAGAATATTATTATAAAATATTATTATAAAATAGTTTAATAAATTAATTAAAATTATATTAATATATATTTAAAATATTATTAATATATTTATTAATTTAAAAATTATTATAAAGTATTTAAAATATTTATAATAGATTTTAAATATTATTTTTT